>WSYH01002845.1:66509-77619 GCA_036426205.1 Ascaphus truei | reverse complement strand
GGGATTCTTTCTCTGTGTATCTCTGTAGATACACCTGTCATATGTCTATGAGCTACTCCCTAGGCAGCACGCCCTTTTCAAACCAGGGGTTTTTGAGCGAGGTTTCCATCTATAGCTACCTTCCATTGACATCAGCCACCAAGATTCAATGAACGAAACCCATCACTACACAATAGTTTTCACTTTGGTCCTCTCGGACCGCGGCTTTAAGTAGCGCAATGGTTTTAGACATCCAGTTTCCTGAAATTATGTCTTTAACAATAAAAACATGTTGGCGCCCGCCGACCCGACCACTGCAGTCAGACGGACAACTCCTCAGCTTCCCATTGCATAACTCCACGCTGGAAGCCATTAAAGACCAGATTCTCGTCACAGGGGAGCACAACGGTGTTCATCTGAGTACAAGGTTGCCACCTTCTATGAAAGGCTGACCCGGAGACTTCTTGCAATAACATTTTTTACAATGATTTATTTTATTTATATATTTATTTCTCTTACCTTCAGCAGGAGAAGCAGCAGCAGCAATGGCGGTATCTCCCGGCCTCTCCCCCCTGCAAGGTCCAGTCTACAGGGCTCCGCGACGTCAAATGGCGCCGCATTGCCATGACCACGTGCCGTCGCCGCGCCATGCGCTGTCACGTGGCCATGACAACGGGAACACCTTATGGCGCCGAGGCGTCACGTGATGTCCCGTTGTCATGGCAACGTGACACCTGCACTCTGCCGTGACGCGGAGCCATGTGGACGGGATTTGCAGGGGGAGATGCCGATGCCGCCACGCAGAGATTTTCCAGGTAAGCCCGGAGATACGGGGCCGAAACCCGGAGTTTCCGAGTCAAACCCGGAGTGGTCGCAACCCTGCCTGAGTAAGAGGCGCTCGATCACGATCAAACACGAAGCGGCACTCTTCTGTCTGCTCTCGGAAGGCACTGGAAGCCTTTGTTGAATGTTATTTGCTTAGACTCTCAGAAGCCATTAATGTGAGCAAATAATAGAGGGCAAGCAGGACATACACACTTTGATTAAACACACACTTGCATATTTCAGCTGTTGCACATCCTTGTCTACACTTTCTCTGCCAGAAAGATCTGGTGTAACCCATTTGCTCAAAGAGAAGGTGCCTGTGACTTCTCTCTGTTAATAAAGATATATATATATATATATATAGGGCCATAATTACTAAGATGTCGCATTTCCATATACACCTCCCAGCGCTGGAAAACACTATGCCCCATTCAGATGAAGGTGTCGTGTGGAATAGTATTTGTTAATAGGGTGACCAGATGTCCTGGTTTTTAGGCCTCTGTCCCGACTTTTTGCACCTTTTTGGTAAGTAGATAACCCCTTACTCTAAAAACCCCTAACCTTAACCCCTTACCCTAACCCTCCCATCGTAGCCCTTACCCTAAAAAGCTTAACTTTAACCCCTTACCCTTAAACCCCCTAATCTTACCCCTTTCCCTAAAAATCTCATCCTTAACCTATTACCCTAAGAATCTTAACCCCTGAAGTGAACCCCTAATGCTGACGCTAATCATTTACCTTAGGGGCGAAATGGCCGGTGGGTGATTGGCTACGGGGAAAGGTCCCGTTCCGCACCCCAAGTACATGGAAGGTCCTTGGAGAGCCCTTCATCCAGCAGTGGGTCGCCAAGGGCTGAAGAAGATTGTGTGTGTGTGTGTGTGTGTGTGTGTGTGTGTGTGTGTGTGTGTATTTAGCATTGCTGATTTAAAAGGCTTATTGATTGCAACAGCAGGTCTCCTAATGCAGGAACACTTAGTTACCAAACAAATAAAACGTACATTACAGCAAAAGCTCAGGCAGATAAGTATGGGCGTATAATACGTCACCCTGTTACAAGACAAAGACCTGCTTCTCACCCCCTTCCACAGGTAGCAAGACATACTCAACATGGTACCAATGACAGACGCAGTCTAATTACAGTGTGCAAGCTGGTACTCATCCCGCTAATACAACGCATGCTGCATATAACGCCCCCGTCCCTCCCTCTCTATTCCACCTGTTTCATCTTTTATTAGTTACTTTGACATTTCTACATTACATCTAAAAAATATCAAAGCTTCTTTCCTTGGTATTCAAAGATGGCCGCTGGGGTCGTCCAATAGAAAGTCGCAACATCTACCCCCAATGACGTTGCTGCTTCATGCTGGCCAGCGGGAACCATAGCTGATTTGGTGGCCATTTTGATTTCCCGAACGGGAGAACAAATAAAACGGTTAGTATCTCAGGAATCGCAATTTGGTCCCCAGAGCTAAAAAGTAGCGTTATTCAGCTTCAGAGGAAACCCATCTCCCATTTAACTTCCGTAACAAAACCAAACTTTCATTAATGATTAGCTGGGGTCTTCGGATCAAGATACCAAGTTGCCGTCTCCCCACTTGTCTCCATATTTTCTGCCACTTTGCAGTGTAAAAGAGATGTGTGCGGTCGCTGGTTAGGAAATGGGATGGTGATACAGATAGACAGAATGTATTACTAATGATTTGTTGGACATCCGGGTATAACCCTGTGTGTCTATATCAGGGCTGGCCAACTCCTGTCCTCAAAGGCCACCAACAGGCCAGGTATTGGGGATATCTCTGCTTCAGCACAGGTGGCGCAGTCATTGTCTGAAGCAGGGATATCCTTAAAACCGGACCTGTTGATGGCCCTTGAGAACTGGAGTTGGCTTTGCTTATTTACCCTTTCAGAATTGAGTTTCATAGTCTTAAGAAACCGCATTGTCATCAGACATTCTCACATTCGTCTTTTATGCTTAATCAACAATATCCCTAAAAGATACATCTGAAAAGGGCTGTCTGCCAGGGATGTATAAATATTTTTTCCGAAAGTTAATTACGATAAGAATATAAGAGCTCATTTGAATCTCATTGCCCAGAACACCTTTCCCCATGATCTCTTAGTATACAATGCTTCCACTGCAGCAAGGGATTCTGGGTAACGACATGCAAATGAGCACAGACCATCGGATATTGTGCTGAGAGATAGCAGGCGTTCTCCTACACATGCACGCTACATAAGTAACCTACATTATAAAGGAAAGTACTGTGATTTGGGGAGACAAGGGCCCTTAGAAACTAGTGGAACATGTAGCATGTGTTAATAGCTGGCTGGTCTGTGCTTATATGTGTTTAGTAACATACACAGCTGTTGACCATCTGTTTCCATGAGGACCAGACACCCGCACATGTTCCATTTCTGCACCCGCCCTGTTCTCAAGGAATGTGCCCAGAATATTTCTCACGTGCTTAAAGCAGCAATACGGGATTGGAGCAGGGGGTCTCCGGATCTGAACCCCGGTAATTTCAGCTCCGGGGACCCCCTGCTTGCAGAGATACTTACCCCCGTAGCGCTGCGGGTATCCCAGCAAGCAGAGAAACTGTGATCCTTAATCTAATGGTGGCGTTTAAATGTCCCGCATCAAGCGGGCCAATAGGAAGCTGTGATGTCATCTGGTGCGGCTTCCCATTGGCCCGCGTGTCCTGGACCTTTAAACCCTGCAAAGATACCGGCGCCCCCTACGGAGGAAAATGCTGGCAGCTCCCATCTGAATACAGGGGACAGGACAGCAGTGCTCCAGGATTTGTAAACGATCTAATGTTTAATTAATCAAATGTATTTGACGTAAGTCACAACTTTGTGTAAACAGCATATTTGCCACAAATTAGTATTTTTTCCAGGAGAGTGCAGTGTTTTATTACAGCTGTAGCACCTAACATTCCTCCCTCGGGTAACAATGTCACTCTGAATATGTATGTACGTATGTCTTTATTTATATAGCGCCATTAATGTACATAGCGTGTCACAGCAGGGATACACGTGATAATTATATAAATAACAAATAATACAAATAACACATAATGGGACGAAGCGCTTCAGACATAAAAGTGACATTTAGGAAAAGCAGTCCCTGCCCCGAAGAGCTTACAATCTAATCTAATATGACAGTGTTGTTATAGGATTCAATGCAGTGATGTAATCAGCGCCCCGCTACACCCTGCAACGTGGGGAGCCCAGCTGGCCGCTAGAAGTTGGGCCCAGTGGTGGCCAGAGGTCAGGCCCAGTTTCCGGCTGCTGCTGCTGGGGCCTCTGCATGCTGCGGCAGCGGAGCACTCACTCCTCCGCGAGCCAATTCCTCCTCTCCCGCCTGGCAATGTCAGTCAGGCCCAACCTTCCGCCCCTGTGGCCAGGAGAGGGGAGGGGGAAAGAGAGATAAGAAGGGGGAGAGAGAAAGGGAGGGGGGAGAGAGAGAGGTCTCAGACGCGCTATTAGAGAGGGTTGGGGTTCCTTACAATGCATCTGGTCTCAGACGCGCTATTAGAGAGGGTTGGGGTTCCTTACAATGCATGTGGTCTCAGACGCGCTATTAGAGAGGGTTGGGGTTCCTTACAATGCATCTGGTCTCAGACGCGCTATTAGAGAGGGTCGGGGGTTCCTTACAATGCATCTGGTCTCAGACGCGCTATTAGAGAGGGTCGGGGTTCCTTACAATGCATCTGATCTCAGACGCGCTATTAGAGAGGGTCTCTCAAAAATTTCTGTTAATATCATCAATAAAAAAACCTCAGGTCTGTTTTTTTTGCAGTGAAACCTTAATAAACCAGCCATAGTATATATACATTGCTAAACTATATTCCTTTTAACATATTGCTCCATCTAGCGGCGGAAATAATAATTGCTATTGGGTTGCTTTAAATAGAATTAAGATGAAATAGCCGCGTTAGTCCAGGTGCGATAGTGCAGACTAAATAAGTACTTCAGTATTAGGTGATACCTTCTTTATTTGGACTAACAATAGATATTATAAGACCAGCTTTCAAGAGTTCTCTCTATTCCTCCGGTCGGCGATACTGATTTACACAATATTCCAGGAGTTTAACACAGATGGAAAAAAAACTCCAAGATAACAATCTCAGGCAGAAGACGCGGCGGCGAATTCGTGGCAAATAATCAGATGGGAATAAGTGGATGAGAGGGATAATAATAATAAATGGATTAAAGGGATAGTGAGAAATGGGGAGAGCATGTAGGTAGGACAAACTATCCATCAGCAGTGTGAAGGGGTGTGCAGTGGGAGAAGTGGGGGTGCAGGGAGGGGGTGCAGCCAGACAGAGGGGTTTGAAATTGAAATGAACAGAGAGGTAGGGAGAAACATCACAACAAATTCTGATAGTGTGTAAGAAAACTCATATCTGCTTTGAAGCCTCTTGTTTTAGTGTCAGAGAGCATTATCACTTTGAGTTCAAATGTTTTCCGCTCTCGAAGCTTTTATACATTTCTTTGAGGATTTTGATTTTTACACAATTTATGGAATGATCTGGCTGAGAAGTGGAGTCCCACTGGGGTGCAATATCGTCCTTCATGGTGTGTTATTGTGTGTCTGTGCAATATCGTCCTTCTTCATGGTGTGTTATTGTGTGTCTGTGCAATATCGTCCTTCTTCATGGTGTGTTATTGTGTGTCTGTGCAGTATCTCCCTTCTTCATGGTGTGTTATTGTGTGTCTGTGCAGTATCTCCCCTCTTCATAGTGTGTTATTGTGTGTCTGTGCAGTATCTTCCTTATTCATTGTGTTATTGTGTGTCTGTGCAGTATCTCCCTTCTTCATGTTGTGTTTACATAGATTTTCTCTAGCTCAGTGTTAATATCCTATGTATATGTATGTATGTATATATATATATATATATATATTACCTTTGTTGACGTAAAGATTTTGGAGGGTTAAGGGTCCCTCCTATTGTCCGTGTGCACCGGCCATTATATAACTCTATATTGTACTTAGGAGTGCTGTCCGTACCTTCTGTATGGAAACACTCGCGGCTGCTTCCGATGGGATTGACAAGAACAGAAAAAATGTTTTAGATGTACAAATATTTGTCACATATTCAACTTATGTCTATTATACATGCATGCTTCCAGTTCCTTCGCTTTGCCAATTCTGGCCATAATGAACCACCTCAGGGCTGCTTTATTACAAAATCACAATGGCGGCCATCTTTAATGAGCCCCACAATAATGTATTTGTGTCATTTACCTTTCAAGGCGGAAAATTCATGAAACATTTCACCATAATGTATGCTGCCCCCGGGTGAAAAGGGAAAAGGGCAATTATTATATTTTTTACCCGCCAGCTATTATAATGTCAGTGCTCACCCACACCAGCTACACACAGCTGCCAGGGAACCCAACTGCGCATGCGCTACACATAGCTGCCAGGAAGATCAGTGCGCATGTGGTTCACGCTGCTGCGTCCAAGACCCACTGCGCATGCGCAACACATACCTCACTGAGCATAGCTCACACTGTAGGACCCAAGCAGCAGACAGCAGCTGGTGACGTTATGACGCTTGACACGCAGCGCTTGGCACGCGGAAGTGGTTTTGCGGTGTGACGGGGAGAGAGGGCGGCGCTGTTGTCTCCGTCTCCCCCTGAGGGCAGTAATCCCAGCTCTGTGCTCCGGTACTGAGAGCCCGCAACCTGAGACATGGGGGCCGTGCTGGGGCTGTGCGCCATCCCAAGCTGGGTAAGGGGGATTCTGGGAGGGAAAAGGGGATTCTGGGAGGGAAAAGGGGATTCTGGGAGGGAAGAGGGGGTCTATGACCGGCCCCATCTATAGGGAGAGGGGTAATATGGCCCATTAGCCCCATTATTACATCGAACAATGTTTCGTTTACATGGAAGTGTCTATTTACCGCAACTGGCTGTATAGCCCTCCCCTATTCATCCGGTAATGAGGTTGTAGCAGGTTATACAGCGGCTTAGGGTTCGGATGACGGGTTTGGGTTCGGGTGGTAGGGTTGGGTTAGGCTGGCATGTTGGGGTTCGGATGGTGGGTTTGGGTTCGGATGGTGGGTTAGTGTTTGGGTTAGACTGGCATGTTGGGGTTCGGGTCCAGATGGTGGGTTAGGCTGGCATGTTGGGGTTCGGGTCCAGATGGTGGGTTAGGCTGGCATGTTGGGGTTTGGATGGTGGGTTCGGGTCCAGATGATGGGTTAGGCTGGCATGTTGGGGTTTGGGTTAGGCTGAAATGTTGGGATTAGGCTGGCTGGTTTAGGGTAAGGCTGGCATGTTGGTGTAAGAGTAGGCAACTATGTTGAGGTTTGGCTGGCATGTTGGGGTATGGGTTAGGCTAAACAGTATTTTATTTATTCTCCAGCTGATTAAATCAGACTGAACAAGTGCCTTATATAACTGGCTCGCTGGGTAAATAACCTCTATCCATTTAAATATGGACTTTGACCTTTTTATTGGAGTATAAAAAGAGGAAACATACGGACTTCTGTATGTTGTGTAAACTAAAAAAGAATGGTGTGGCAATACCAGCCTTGCATGTACTAGACATTTTTTTTTTTAGTACCTCAACATTTGTGTGATCTGATCATGAAAGCCTGACTGCATCTTGTTTAGAAATTGGCAATTAGAAATAGGATTTGGGGTTTTTCTGAAGTTCAGTATGACTAATAATCATGGAATGCAGAGGAAAAACCCCTCATTAAAAACTAAACATCTGCAGTACAAAAAGGGCGTTCTCAGAGATTAGAAAAACAGTTAATCCGTATAAAAAACAAATGGCGTTCTTAGAAGTCAGTGCGCCCAGACATCTGGCAGAATGCCTATAGATAAGATGTAGATAAACACGGTTTTAACATGCATGTCTGGTTAAGCTCTGTCGTAAATATAACTTGGGTATGAAAAATGGCTAAGTACTAATTGATTTGGGATCTGTGCCTCTATTTGAACAACCTTCAGAAAATGTTTAGCTTGTGTGTTTCCAGAAGGCAGCGACGTCACATTCTATAATGTGAGCAGCCCCATCGGTAGCAGTATAACCTTTGTGTGGATCTACCGGGTATTAGTGTTAGTTACTAGCTTAATCGGCTAGTAACTCACAGCTTTTTCCCTCTAGTTGTTGAGTAAAGTTAAAGCATTTCCAGATCCATTTACAAAGTACGTTTTGTAATTATGAGCTCTCCAAAAATTCAGCCATTCTTGGATGATTGGCACAGTTTAGGTGCCGAGTGGCACCAGGTATGTGAATGAAGCTCGCCAAATCACCGGGGCACGGCGTGGCGCTATCTCTGCCACCGGCAGCACCCGTGGGCGACACTCTCTCTCTTTTGCTGGAGTGGAGGAAAAATGACCTTATTTTTTTCCTTCTCTTGTTTCAATCCCTTTGTCGTCCACAGAAATCCCCTCAGTTTGTCTGCGCTATGTAGCGGGCATCTCTTGTTTCCTCTGCTGGGATTCTCTGCTCTATCGCAGCTGTTGAATCGTATGGGAAATCTGTGATAGTCTGAGATATAACAGGATATGTTGTGTTATCACTAGGAACCGCGAGGCTCGTTATCTATATTCTTCTTTGTAGCAAAAGAATGACCGTCGTGTGAGTGACATGGATGTAATTCACCTGTTTGTGCCTGTGTGTTCCCCTCTCCCAGGCGCCCTGTCTGTGCAGCGGTGCTACATGTTTGCTGTGCAGTTGCTGTCCTAACACCAGCAACTCTGTAGTGACCCGTCTGATCTATGCATCCCTACTGCTGCTCGCCACAATGGTCTCTTGTATAATGCTCACACCGGGAGTGTCGGATCAGTTAAAAAGGGTAAGTTCATCAACTATTGTCATCTTTGGATGCTGTTTATATATTGTTGCTCCAAAGTAACTTAAAGCGACAGCCCTGCTTTCCTTTTTATTTTTATTTTATTGCGTTCTAGGTTTGAAGCCGGGGGTCTCCGGAGCAGAACTGTGTTAATTTCAGCTCCAGGGAGACCCTGCTTAACGATATATATATATATTTAGCACAGTAGGGGGTGCCGGTAGCACAGCTGGGATGTGTGGGGCTGTCGAAATGGCGGGTTTAAAGCTCCTGTGCCACGTGGGCCAATAGGAAGCTGTGACGTCATTCCTTGCGGCTTCCTATTGGCCTGCGTGACCTGGACATTTAAACCTGCGGTGCTGCTTACATCGGCACCCCCTACAGAAGTATCTCGGGGAGCAGGGGGCCCCCTGAGCTGAAATGAACGTGTTTCCGCTCCGGAGAGACCCCCTGCTTCCAACTTATTTAAAAACAAACCCTACGTTCTGCTGCGCTTAAGCTTTTTACCTGCATTTCTCCCGAAACAGAAGTTTTTCTTTCAATTTCCTGTTCCTCTTGGTAACATACATGTATTTATTTTTATATATACACACACTGCACTATGTAGCGTACTACAATTGTTGATGTTGGTTTTAACATTGAAAGCAGTAATCCACTCTTCTCATCCACATATTATTATTATTATTATTATTATTATTATTATTATTATTATTATTATTATTTTTAACTAGTTTTTGAAAAATACTAGCGGACATTAGTATTTCTGCACAACAAATATTGGGGTATTTCAGAAATGCCTGATTAGCATAATATAAAAACAAAGGATGGTTTTAATCACACATGAAATGGGGAAGAAATAGCAGACCGATTTGTTACGTATAAAATGCATTGTATTTACGTTTCTATTTTAGCAGGCTTTAGTTTATTTGGAGAGGCCTGTATGTAGGAACCGCTGGGGAAGATACCTGATGGCTAAATATACTTATAACTGCGTATGAAATAGTTACTGATCTTTTATCAATGTAATATGTGGGACTAGGAACTGTGAGGTTACACTGGGGGGCACATTTCTTCGCTGTTCTGCGTCTCGTCCAAATCGGAGGAAACATTCACCTCAATCTACAACTTGACCAGTATAAAAATATATATATTACTGTACACGCGCAACAAAATATATATATATATATATATATATATTATGTGCATCAATACATGGGGGGGTCCTTAATATGTGCATCAATACAAACCACACAGTGATCAGTAATTGGTCACACTGACTTGACCGGGAATTTGCAGTATTTCACTTTAATGAATAGTCCCCATAGCAATGTGTAACACGCCTCTTCAGAGCTCGATGGGTTAACACGTACCGGTTGTGTTGTTCCGCCCCCTGCAGGTGCCTGGGTTTTGCGAGGGCGGGTTTGGCGCCCGGATCCCGCACCTGGATGGATCTGTGGATTGCGTCGTGCTGGTGGGATACAAAGCGGTGTATCGGATCAGCTTCGCCATGGCCGTGTTTTTCTTCGCCTCCTGTTTGCTTATGTTAGGTGTGAAGACGAGCAGAGACCCGCGAGGCGCGCTGCACAACGGGTTGGTATAGCTCGCGTTTCGTGCAAAGGGAGAGCTGCGTTATTACAGCGCTAGTCACACGAGCATCGTGTGTCCACATTCACTTTGCCGGGTTTCTTTCTCCCGTCGCATTTTTGACAATGTGCAATTTATTTTAAATCGCAAATAAAGATCCCACGTGAGCACATTCCCGCGTCTGACGGGCGCACAACCCCGCGCCTCCCCATTACTGCGTAGCATGCAGCGCTTCCACCGCAGCGAGGGATTCTGGGTAATGACCTGCAAAAAGTATGACTTTTTGCTTCGTGTCCATTTCAACATGGATCTCTATAAGCGTATTCCTGCCGCATTACGCAGGCCCTGGAAAGGCGAGCGATACTGTACAATGCTGGGGATTTATAAACATTTTTGACACTTCAAAATGTGCACAACATTTTTTTTAAATTTTTGTGTTTTGAAAATATTGGCAAATGACCCCCCCCCCTCCCCCCCCAAAGAAATATAATCCCCAAATTTTCTCTAAAAAAATACAATATTGTCTAATCTTCACATTTATTTTCTTTTAATTAATTCATTTAAAAAACAAAAAAAACCAACGTATTGGTGGGGGCTATTTTTGAACCCTGGAGATGTTGCAAATATTGAAACATTTTAACATTTGCTTTTTTTTGTTGTTGTTGCAACAAATCACTATTATTACCATTTATTTGACCTACAATTGGAGCCGGAGTTTTGGCTTTTTCTAGCACATTATTTAGGAAAGATCAATATAAGAACAGGATCTGTCCCGGCCTTTTATTCCTAGAAAGTAAGGTTAGTGTGAGCAGGGTCAGGGGGAATCGGGCTCGTTGATTTTAACAGTGTTGAAATGAACATACTGTAGAAATGGATGTGGGGGGTGGGGGTCTCTGGGGATGAGTGGGGGGG
>WSYH01002845.1:41843-64563 GCA_036426205.1 Ascaphus truei | reverse complement strand
CTCGCGTGACAGGGGCATTCTCTGCTCATCCTGCTGGCGCTGTCTGGAATGGAGCCCCCTACTGGGCAGTGTATCTCGTGGGTCCGCAGGGTCCCTTTTTTTTTTTGGTCCCAGGGGGTGAAATGGCAGAGAGGTCCCAATCTGCGCTGTATATCGTAAATGATTATAACGGGCTCTTTATATGGCTTATTATAGGTTCTGGTTTTCAAATCTTGGCCATCGCGGGATCATGGTGGGAGCTTTCTACATCCCAGAGAGGACCTTTCACAAGAGTAAGGATAGAAAGTAACGAGCTTTGCCATGTGCTGGACCTGGATGTGTTACCAGGAGCTCTCGCGGGGGGAGACTTTTCAATTCTAGTTTCTTTTTAACAGTGGTTTTTTCCTGCCAAGGAGCTTCCTACAGCAAACGCACCCCCACCCCCACTCTCCCACACAACTAAAGAAACCATACCAACCACCCACCTTACAACAACTAACCCCCACCCCTACAGAAAACCTACCCCCACCCACTACAAAACCATCCCCCCCAACCCCTACAGAAACCTAACCCCCCCCCCACCCCTACAGGAAACCTACCCCCCACCCCCTACAGAAACCTACCCCCCCCACCCCCTACAGAAACCTACCCCCCCCCACCCCCTACAGAAACCTACCCCCCACCCCCTACAACATGAATACTTAAATACACCACTGAAATATGAAATAAAATTCAGTATCGAAAAACCCCAATGCAATCCTTCCTTGTGCAACAAGCAATACAATAATATAGCAACACCGTTAATGAAACACGGATTCAAGATAAAGAATGTACAAAAACATATTAAGGAAGGAAAAGTTTGGCATATTTCCTGCAGATAATGCTATTCTTAAAAGGAGGTCTCGGGTGCAGGGGTCTCGGGTGCAGGGGTCTCGGGTGCAGGGGTCTCGGGTGCAGGGGTCTCGGGTGCAGGGGTGGGACTTTAGCAGCGTTTTAATTGACTTTTGCTGCAGTTTTTCAGCCGGGAGCCGTTGCTTCATAACCTGCTTCCAGTGTTCGGGCTTCGTCACAGATTGAGAATTAGTGGAGCATGTTTTAAGCCCACATTAAAGAAATGGAAATCCCTGAAAGGGGTTAACCCCGTATGCTTTGCTGCCGCCTGCAGTGAAAGCGTTAATAAATAAGTCTGGGGATCACAAACCCCGCAGCGCGCGTTCTCGGAGGTGACCTGATGCCACGCAGTATCTGGAATGTGTTTGGATGTGGAACTAGCTCTCCGTTTGTTTTGGCGTCACTTTCTTCTCTCTCCCCCCTCCAGCTTGGTTTGTCATTGGCATGGCCCTTGCGTTCTGCTTCATCCTCATCCAGTTAGTCCTGCTCGTGGATTTTGCCCACTCGGTGAATGAGACGTGTGTTGTACGCATGGAAGAAGGAAACGCAAAGTGTTGGTACGCAGGTAAGGCGTTTCCATTCAAGGAGACGTGCGCTAAAAAATGTAAACGAATACTGGGACATACAGCAATATATAGAGGATCATGTACTAGAGCCTACTATACAAGGCGTGTTATTGTGACTGTAACTAATCAAAAAAGGGGATTTTCAAGTGAAGTTCATTTTAAAATGTTGATTTGTGCCAGATTTAATCTAAACGTGGTGTTTTTGTAGGGAGACAAAAGGAGTCGAAACCTTCAGCGTAGGAAAAATAATGTATATCTTCTCTCTACCCCCTTTGTATCTAAAGCCCTCTCCCGCCTTAAACCTTTCTCACTGACTGCCCCACACCTCTGGAACGCCCTTCCCCTCAGTACCCGACTAGCACCCTCTATCCACCTTTAAGACACACCTTAAGACACACCTTAAGACATACTTGCTTAAAGAAGCATATGGGTAGCACCGTGGCTAATACTATACACATGAGACATAAAGCTTGGCCCCCTGCAGACGCACTTACCAGAACGCCCTCCTACTGTCTGTACGTTCTCCCTACATACCAATTAGATTGTAAGCTCTTCGGAGCAGGGACTCCTCTTCCAGGTGTTACTTTTATGTTGGAAGCACTTATTCCCATGACCTGTTATTTGTATTATTTGTTATTTATATGATTGTCACGCGTATTACTGCTGTGAAGCGCTATGTACATAAATAAAGACATACAATACAGTATATGTAAACTACACTAACATTTCCACTTTAGATGTCAGGAAAAAAGTATGACCATCACAATTGTCATATGGAGATTCTTTCAGTTGTGTCCCTCACCTCTCCACAAGTGTGTGTGTGTGTGTGTGTGTGTGTGTGTGTGTGTGTGTATACACACACTCACACACGCCCCACAAATGGGACTTGTGTTCTCACTACAGAAATATTTAAACAAGTATATTAATCATTCCTGATGTTTTTTAATGGGGACTCTTCATTGGTCATTCCCACGTTTAGTAACGTTTATCTCCTCGTCGGGCAGACGATTATAATGGAGATCACATAATGAGCTGTCAGTTTGCGTATGTGCGGCCTGCTGGAGTATTCCTGTGAGGTTCCATGTAATTATTGGCTTATTACTTGGGCTTGTGGAGAAATTACCAATATAATCTCACCCAGGTAGTCGCCAAGATGTACATGTAACCTAACCCCTTCATTGCCAGAGGGGCAAAGCATGCATTACGAAGCTGCTCTCTCAGCTACCGAAGGGCTTCAGGAACAAAATGCAGGGTTGTGCCAAAATACCTCACATTTTTGCCTGTGTTTTTGTATTTCAGAGCTGTTTGTGTCACAATCTTTAATAAAAACTAAGCGGTTATGTCTCCTACGTTCCCACGGCAGTGCACACCTGTGGGACGGTAGCGCACCTGTGGGACGGAAGCGCACCTGTGGGACGGTAGCACACCTGCCCTCCCAGCCACCTCCAGTGTTTCCTGTCCTCTCGGAGGGTTGCACAGGATGTTAATATTTTCCATCTCCGACATGGGCAGTCTGATGATTAATAGACCCTACCCTGCGGGAAGTTGCTCTGGGCCTGGGTGAAAGGGGCTCCCTATTGCTATGTTCATCATATGCAGGGGTCTGTCATCTGCCTGTAGATTCATCCCGTCTGGGGCTCTACAATCCCATTGCAGCAGCGAGGTCCTCTCCTCCTGCCCGTGAGACCGGCAGTGCCCGAGTCTGTACCAGGACGCTGTGCGTTATCTCCGATATCATAACCAGGAAGTGTGTTAAGTCTCTCACTCGCTGCCCACCACCTCAGCATAGGAGCATTAAGGAACGGTCTCTGCTGCCTGAGCCTATAACTTTGCCCAAAAGGTGACTACTCTGGTCTTGTTACATTTTAAGAAGCACGACTATTCTGGTGCTAGGAGATTTTACGCTGATTCTGAAAGATGCTTATACCTGTTTGTGTCCGCCATCAAACATTGCAAAGGTTCTGCGTGGAGGTTGAAGATCTGGCATATCTAATGAAGGAGTCAGGTCATGGAGTACCACACGCCCGAGCTTCTCAGGTGGGCAGAGAATAGCGTAAACCACATTTCCACCATTCACGTTCCGGGCTATCCTCAGCGGGCACCAACAGATTAAGGACTAAATCCATGGATATTTCAGGAATTGTCATCCAGATGGGGCCTACCCCAGATACATCCTGATGGCGACCAGGCACAATCGTAAGGTGAATTGTTTCTGCTCAAGGCTGGCTAGCGACCACCCTTTTCATTTGGATGCCTTAACAATGAGTGGGCAATCTGGTCCCTTATGGCTTTGCACCAACTAACATACATCCCCCGCCCCCCACCCTCGCCCCCTTCTCTGATTCCAATAATATCAGTGACGCTAAAAGAACTGAAAAAAAAAACCCCTAGCAAGACCACACTAATGGCAATGATTATCTTATGGACCAGGAGTGCGCGGTTTTCTGACCTTCGGAAACGGTCGGTGCAGGATTCGTGGGATTTACCGCGGGTTCCAGACTTTACATCAGGGCCGTTGCTGCATTCAGACGTGAAAAGATACCAGAATCTCAAGGGGTTTCACCTCAAGTTATTGATGCCCTATAGAAACCAAGGAGAGTTGCGACTAAAAGACTGATGTATGGATGAAGCTCGCTCGTTGGTGCAAGGGAAAGTAGGTGGAGCACCTTCAGGCCTCAATCCAGATAAATTTAGACTTCCTGCAGCAAGACACTGAAGGTTAAATTGTCAGCCATTGGAGCACGGAGAAGTCTTCCTCTGGCTGTGCACCCGTTAGCGTGACCATATTTTTAAATGCAACTTTGGAGATCAAGCCTAGACTTGAATATCGTTTGCCACAGTTACTTTCTGCTCTATTATCTGAACCATTTGAACCGCTCCAGAATATCAACGAGTCGTTTGACGATTAAATGCAGTCACTTGACTAGAAGAATGGCGGCACTTCGAGCACTATCAAGTAGGAAGCCATATTTAATTTTTAACTCAACTCTCTGGATTTCAGACCTAAAGTCGCAACTTCATTCCATGAGTCGAGAGATTAGTCTGACTGCTTGCGTCGTAAACCATCAAATCCTAAAGACGATGATAAATTGAATCAGTTGGCTGTGGTCAGAGGTCGGAAAACCGCCAAGTTAAAGAAAACCGAGGTTTCTTGTTCTATTCGCAGAAAGGTTGTCCAGCTTCTAATCCAGGGGTGCGCAAACTGGGCGGCGCGAGATTCTCTGCGGGGCGGGGGGTTTACAGAGGCCCCGCGCGCTTCCTGAAGGCATTTAAATTAAATGCCGGGGGAGCAGCAAAGGCCGCTGTAAACTTCTTAACTTGGCTCAGGTGGCTTCCGGAGACGCTTTGCATGAGGCCGCGGGTGTCACGTGACCCCGCTTTGCCGGGACGTTAAAACGCCGGTGCCAAGGTAAGGGGGGGGGGGGAAGGGGCGAGCCGGCAGGGGGGCGCAGGGGAAAGAATTGCGCACCTCTGTTCCTAACAATCTCTAGTAAATAAATGATTGAAGTGTTTCTGGTTCTTTCCTGTTCATATTGTTATGCTTGGGAAGAACACGGAGGTGGCAGGAGGGTGAAGGGCCTTTATTCCGGTCCAACACAGAGCAGGGGTTACTTCCTACAGGTGTGCACTGCCATGAATGGACTAGAAGAAAAATATATAGCGGTAATAATACTTTCCTCTGCTCTGATGTGCAGAACTGGCGCCAGTATTGATTTAGTGTATGTTTATTTTCTTATTTTACAGTATTACTTTCTGTGACCAGCTTTTGCTACACCCTAGCAATAGCCTTTGTCGTGCTTCAGTATGTATTCTACACAAAGGCAGACGGCTGCACAGAGAACAAATTCTTCATCAGTTTTAATCTGATTCTTTGTGTGATTGTGTCGGCCATCTCGATTCTTCCGAAAGTGCAGGTACGGTGCGTTTCGTCACAGCGTATTATCGTATACGTTTGTATAACACAGAAACTTCCTGTAACGCAGCCCCAGCAGATTATTCTAGAGGCCATTATAGGAGGTGGTACTAATACCACTTGGGCATGCAGATTGTTACTTCTATATCCCTGTATCAGCTATGCTGTAAAGGTACTTCTCGTACGATATATAAAAACTGCAGCATTAAATGACGTCACAGAGAAATAGTTAAATTATTCCAAAATGGAAGAAAATATTTTCCTTATTAAAGTTTAATAAGGTTATATTTAGACAGCGTGTTACGCCATTCGTCACACGCAAATGAGCGAGCAACCGGGTCCCTTATGGCTTTGCGCCAGTTAATAAATATGGCTCTTACAATCTGTCTTAGGGCAACTTCTAATTAAAATAAGTGGTATTTATTTTTTTAAACAAATACTTTTTTTTAATTTATTTGGGTTTTATAGGAAAAACAGCCCCGATCTGGACTCCTGCAATCTTCTATCATTACTTTGTATACAATTTATCTGACTTGGTCTGCTATGTCTAACGAGCCTGGTGAGTATTTATATAAAGCATTTGGACAAACTGTACCTTCCCCCACCCCCCTAAGGAGAAATCCCAACCAAAGCTGTGGTGCCACCTGCATTTCCTGGCATTGCTGTATCAATAATAATAGTCTGTCTGAGCCATAACTCCAAGACATTGTTCAGGCCCACTAAGGGGACCCTAGGACTGTGCACCTCTGAGTTATCTTTCTTTTATTGAAACGCGTTGTACTTGGTATGCTACGTATCTGGCACATGACATCATAATGTACATAGCCTGGTGGCAGATAGTCAGATGGCTATAAAGCTTACACAGAAACCAGGCGAAGAGAGGACGTCCGTTGACACGTGAGGAGAACGAACGCTGGAGAAGGGAAGAGGTGGAAATAATTGGGGACATCCTAAGGTATTAAAGGAAAGTGATTGGGGCGGAGAGAGGCCAGGAGCTTGAGCTAGTCCAAAATAAAATGCAGAGCAGTAATACAGAGGCAGAATAAGTCGTTGCCCAAAAGACGTTAGAACGTAATGTTTGCCGCCGGAGAGGCTGGGCAATGAATAGCGCGAGTATGTGCAACTGAGATTGAAATTAAACCCACGTGTGTGTGTATACAGAAACAACATTTTAATCACATGGCCACTTTTCCTCTTATGAGGGATGGGGTGTTTCCAGCTGCCACGGATGCAGAATTAGCAGGCGTGGCCACTTTTCCTCTTATGAGGGATGGGGTGTTTCCAGCTGCCACGGATGCAGAATTGGCAGGCGTGGCCACTTTTCCTCTTATGAGGGATGGGGTGTTTCCAGCTGCCACGGATGCAGAATTAGCAGGCGCGGCCACTTTTCGGATCGCGAGAAGCTTACAAGTGACACTTCCAGATATATTTAGTGTTGAATTGACTGAATTACAGGGCAGCGTGTTTGGGCCTGAATCATAGTCCCACAGTGACTTGTTTTTCCTGCATTTTAAATGTACGTGGTAGGATTTAAGATATTGCTGTTCCACGTCGGTTAATGATGATGCGGCCCCGACACACGTGGATGAACTTGCCTGCGCATTTTCACTTGACTTTCAGACCGAAGCTGTAACCCAAGCCTGCTGGATATCATATCCCCGGTATCGGCTCCCACCGCCAGCCCAGAAAATGCAACCTCTCTGTTGCCTACGCCTTCTCCATTAAAGTACCTGCAGTGGTGGGACGCTCAGAGCATTGTCGGGATTATCCTGTTTGTATTGTGCCTCTTGTATTCTAGGTAAGAACCAAACTATATTTCTGCTAAATATTGGGTAGCAATCGGGCAGAGGCATCAAGGCACAAGTCTTCCCTGTGCGCTCTTTTTGTGTTTGTTTTGGTTTGTATGTGTAGGAGGTGAATAGGGGCAAAGGCGGACATTTTTTCCAAACCGCATTAAAAAAAAATGCCAGCTGTTTGTTTTTCTGGTATTTATACTCATTCTTTGCGATATTGCACTTCATGATCATTCATTAGTAGCACTTTATAGATATTTAGCACTCAGTTGTTGTTCACATTATGGTAACGAGCACACCTGCTCTGTGTTCTCATCCTTTGCAGCATCCGTACTTCCACCATCAGCCAAGTGAACAAGCTGACGCTGTCTGGCCATGACACGGCTATACTCGATGACACAACAGGAAGTGGTGGTGATGCGGAAGATGGGGGAGTCCGTCGTGTTTTGGACAACGAAAAAGATGGCGTCCAGTACAACTATTCCTTTTTCCACTTCATGCTGTGCCTTGCTTCCCTTTATATCATGATGACCCTCACTAACTGGTACAGGTGAGAGTCTGTGTGTGATGGGTATCATGTAATCCCTGCTCACAGAAGGAGAGAGATTTGGAGGCAGCAGGGACAGGCTATGGGGGACAAGATGAACCTCAGCCGTGCCTTAAGGACACAGTGCCGAGGTTAAGTATATGCACCCTGTGTGTTAGCTGCCATATTCCACGTGGTCGTGGAAGCATTCTGCGTGTGGCCTGAGGTGTAAAAATACTGTTGGATATAACATTTCACCAGTCTAGTCTCGATGTGCTTAACATCATTAAGCGCCATGTAGGCAGAAACAAAATATTAGTATTGAGGTTTAATTCCGAAAATAAGCTGTGTAACTACTGACTTTAAAGCTGCCGTTTAAAAAATATTTTTTTCGTCATCCAATAAATGCATCAATACAATCCACACAATAAGTAATTAGCCAAGTTGCCGATTGATCCGGTCTCCTGTGATTGGTCAGCGAAAGATTTGATTTGGGGGTTCACTAAATGGCTGTCAGTGCAGCAGAAGAGGACCAAAGATGCAAAGTTCTGTGGCGAAGATCATGTGACCAGGCAGCCACTAGATACAATTGGTGCACTGCTAGAGAGAGGGCAGGGCTCAAAAAGGGGTGTGCCAGAGCCTGTGTCAGAAGAGGAAGGGGATGTCACTTTGCGAATGGTTGCTATAGGAGCAAAAAATGCTTGTTACATTATAATACATTAAGTCTCTTTTTTTTTTTTTTTTTTTTTTTTTTTAAATGCTACAATTATTTTCTCATAGTACAGGTTAACAAAACACAGAACCCCAGCAAACTCTTTTTGGGAACCCCTGAGCCCCCACAAAATATATATATGTATATGTGTCAAAATGGAGTGCTATTGAGCATGGCATATGTATACAACAGACGACAGAGAAGCCCAATGCTACATCCAATATGACAGAAACACACAGTAATATACTTATATATTCTCTTGAAATAGGGTCATTTAGTTTAACCCTTTGGCCAAAGCGTTGTAAGCTTGCGAGCTACGACAAGGCAGACACCTGTTCGCAAGTCCTAACACTACCAAATAAAATACTAATATACCTCTATTAGGATTAAAATTCTCATTTACCTCTATTAGTACAGAACTGATTTAATTAAAAAAAAAAAAACACATGTAGGATATTGCTGGAACTGTAACTTTAACAATGAATCTCTGCAGTGAGCTGTAGGCATCTCCAACAGTGACAAGACTAATCGGGTTCCACACGTGCATTAGTCTGTGCAGTTGCTGGAAATAAGTAGGGCTGTGTGTGGCTGGGCTGTGCGGGGCGGGGCTGAGTGTGGGGTAGGGCTGAGTGTGGGGTAGGGCTGAGTGTGGGGTAGGGCTGAGTGTGGGGTTTACTTGTGATGGGTCAAGTTACTAGATTAAAAAAATGTAACTTGTTTTTATATGTCCAAATGTAATGGTCTATATTTACTGTACTTTACAAATATTGGGGTGCGCTAAGGTTTAGTAACCACAGGACTTTTCTACAAACACCACACTGAACTATACAATGTGTACTAAGAACAACATATAGAAACTATACAAACTAACATGCAATTTGAGCAACAGTAGATACTAGTGCAGTGCTAATTTCAGTGTACACACACATACATACACATATACACACACACACACACACACACACACACACACGAAGTAGCGCTAGATAGTTAGAATTAATTATGTGACTACATGTGCAAAAATATATAGTGATATGTGACTAGAATAAATATACAAATATACTCTACTAATGTAAATTAATGTGCAAAATGAGTTGGTTGAACCTAATAAACAGTAATATGAACAACCATAAAATACAAGTGAATAAAGTGTCACATGAAATCCAAAAAGGAAAAGTCCAAGCAGTTCCCCGAGATGGTTCAGAGACACGGATTCAGTTCCAATCAAATAAATCCTTTTAAAACACTTTGCAGCTTCTACAAGTGGTGTAGCCGCCCACTCAAATACCTAAGCACAAAAAGCGCAGGCTCCATAACCTATAACTGTGTATAAAAAGGGGGAAATGTATTCATGAAACGCCGTCACAAAGAGTTACACATACAGGATAGTTAAAAGAACAGATACATTGGAGAGAAATCTCCAGGTCCAGGAAAGGATGGGTGCAGCCGAGTGCTGGGCTATGGCCGCCTACAGCTCCTGCCACGAGCGGACGGAGCCCCACAGCGTCTCAGAGATACCTCAGTTTAGCCTCTAACATCAGTGTCGGCATATCAGCTGTATGAGAAATCAGCCGGTTGAGACTGCTGGAAACACTGGACCTCCTCGCATACTTCCACACGGCACCACGTCCCTACGCGTTTCTCACAGCACGTCACTTCATCAGGGGTGGATTGGCTGATACAGACAGCCAGTTAAATAGTCTAAAGTCCAGGTAAATGTGGTTAGAAATGTTGGAATCAGCCGGAGCTGATTCGACAAATTGGCAGATTGATTGCTCAGGTGTGTGTGTGTGTGTGTGTGTGTGTGTGTGTTCAGCTCCGGCTGATTCCAACATTTCTAACCACATTTACCTGGACTTTAGACTATTTAACTGGCTGTCTGTATCAGCCAATCTACCCCTGATGAAGTCACGTGCTGTGAGAAATGCGTAGGGACGTGGTGCCACATACATATATACATACATACATACATACATACACACACTCTTGAAATAACTATTGTTTTTTTTGTTCACAGCCCAGATGCAGATTTTAAAACGATGACGAGTAAGTGGCCCGCGGTCTGGGTGAAGATGAGTTCCAGTTGGGTTTGCCTGCTCCTGTATCTCTGGACCATGATCGCGCCGATCGTTCTCCCCGACCGGGACTTCGCGGTCTGATTTGTTTCCTCGGTGGTGAAAACCCAAGTTCTGAATCCGGCTTAAAATGGTTTGTTGGCGTAAGCAAAAGAAACAAAAACAAATCAAGCTCTTGTATTTTCTCATTGCTGTTAGTCACAAATGAATACTTAGATTTGAGTATATATCGTTTTAAAGCTTTATAATGTTTATTGCTGCCTTTTTGTCTGCCACAGCTGTGCTGTATGGTATCACAGAACCATTTATTTACCTATGTAGTAATATATTGCTGTTAAATCTTCTATACATTCTGTTCTAGAACATTGCACTAGAAAATTGCACTATTGTATTTGCTTGCTTTTAACAAAAGTATAATTGTAACATTTTTGTACATCTTTCTGCAAATCTTTTAAAGACATTCCTTTTTCCTTTCAGTATTTGGTGGCTGTTTGTCACGGAGATCCTGTTTTATAATGCTCGCCTCTGGCGCTGACCATGTGACGTGATTATAGTTTGGGATTTCCATGTATTTTCTTTTGCTAATTTACTTGTTAGATATTGATGATACTAATAGGCTGGAAAACAATGGCTGCTTGAATGCTGTCTGCTTTTGTAAAAGTTAAAGGAAAGTGATGTACGAGATTATCGGCACTGTAATGTGTATACTGTGCACTGTTTAATAAAAAATGACCAATTCATTCACTTGTCTGTTTTTAGATTTTAACTTTGAGGACATGACATGTTCTAGAGGTACTGTAAGCGTTAGTATTCACTTAGCAAGTTCATGCATTTCTTTGCTGCGGAGGCCTGCTCATGTAACACTTGGAACATATTTCCATCATTGTACACTACATAATCATACTATTAAGAAAACACCATTTTAAACTTCCCAGCTGTTGACCACACTATGCTGTAGGTCCCTGCCCCACTCAGAATCTGTCCTCTGGCACGTTACCCCTCTTCCTTTTAAAGCAAGGCACCCATTCTCAAAATCAGAGACCCTACCTGCCTTACTAACGGCCGCCCTGTATCCCTCCTGCCGCTTGCCGCCACATTGCTAGAACGTGTTCTTCCATATGATCAACCTGCTTAATTCCCATGCCCTCCTGGCCCTGTTACCATCTGATTTACGTACAGCTCACCCAGACTGCTCGGTATAGTAATTTCTCCTCGCTATAGTAGCCAATGATGTACACGAGTGATCCTTGCATTCTTGATTCAACAATTTGACATCAACTAGGCACATCTACCGGCAGCTCTTGAAATCCTGTATTTCAACTAAAAAATAAAGCAAGGCTGGATACCTTTCTAATAATCTACCTTTCTGCCAATGAACCTGCTACTTAACAGAATAGAGGTATGTGCTATGGTCTCTATCCACTGCAAACTTCTCCCTCCTGGCCCGCACCCAATGTAATCATACACCCATGTCTATTGAAAAGCCTTGTATAATCTGCTGAATGTTGTAGAGCCCTGAAAACCAGCTCTCTCCTAGCACCACTCATTCTAACAGCAAACATCCCAACTCTCTGCAAACATGCAGAACCCCTTCAGCCTACGTCTGCAAGAGCTGCTCCCTTCTGCACGGAACCAGCGTGCCCCCATCACCATCTTATCCCTCTCCCCTCCCCCCCCACACACAATATTACCTTATTTCCTGCAGGACGCAGACATCACAGGACCTGTCTCTGGGCCGCCGGGGTGTGGGCTCCGCCCCCACTATCCTCTGATTGGCTGTCCTCTCCACCAGTCAGGGACAGCACATGCACACAACTCACGAGTCCGCCTGACTGCGCCCGGCCACCGTCCGCCCTCTAGTCCCAGCACAGCGCTTCCAGCCCTCGCAACCGCCTGCCCTCCGCCGCCCACGCGCTTGCTGCCCGCTAGTTCCTAACAATGGTAATACCGCACACATACGTTTCCAGTATTACCTCCAATTTTATACCGGACCGGCAGCAGAATTACCGGCCTGTCCGGCTGAAAACCAGAACACCTGGCAATCCTACCTCTAACACCATTAGAACCTTGTCTGTCTGTTACATAGGATTATGAGCGTATCTCCAACTGTCCATGAGATGTCTGCTCGTTTAATGTAACCTTGTATAGTTATCATAACTCGGTGCCCAGGACATACTTGAAAACGTGAGGTAACAATGTATTTCCTATTGACACATTTTATAAATAAATAATTACTCCTGCAGTTGTACTGTTACTCTCTTTAGCAGGCGATATTGAACTCCCCCCAGGCCCTCCCTTTTCACCTGCCCCATACCCTTGATAATGCCCCTTTTGAAATTCCAAAAAGGGCTCTCTTGTGGCCCATATAAATATCTGGAACCTGCTGCCCAAACTGGGTGAACTAAGGGCACGGAGCCTTTTGCATAAGCCCAAAGCCATCGTTCTCACAGAAACACGGCTAACTCCTAAAGCTCTTGCTGCATCATCTCCGTTCAGGGGTACTCCATTTTTAGGAAAGATAGGTCAACGAGAGGAGGAGGGGTGTTATTTGATATCGCGGACTCCTTACGATTTACGCGGCTAAATTGGCCACCAAGCCCCATGCTCTTTAGAAATCTTGATTGGTAAAATTTGCCTCCAATTCTCTAAGCCTATTATTGGTGACATCTAACCCCCCCCCCCCTTCCCTAAGGCCCCACTAAAATCCCTGACTGACATCACTCGGTTTCTTGGCTCAATTCCCTCTGAATGGGAAGAGTGAGCAGTTAGTTCTTGGAGATTTTAACCTCAATGTGTCAGAACACATCCTGGATAATAGAATGATGATGACCATAGCTGCGGTTCCCAACCTTCGTTACATTGTGCTCCCCCTGCTAGAAAAGGATTTGTTCTACAAACCCCTAATTAATAAACCTTATCGGCGATCCAAGTATCAAGTCCGGTGGGGGGACGGGGGACGACACTCTTAATAAGGCCCCAAACCTGCAGAAGACTGGGAAGTGTATGTGGGTACTGCTTCCTAAAAACAATCACCACATCTACCCTATGTACGAGATGGAGATTGGAGAGAGATTGATAAATAGATACACACACGGCTTGGAAAGATCCCTCCTCCACTCGCCCAGAACTAGTGGTGATGTGGAGCTGGAAGATGGTGGATGCGGAAGAACCTCTGTCACTCACCATTCTGCTTCCCGAAGTCTCAACCCACAATGTATTGTAAAGCGCAATGCATTGTGGGGTGCAACTTCAGCAAGCATTGCCACGTTACAGCTTGTGATCTCTTCAAATTATACTCAAAACCATTTGTCATTACGGTATGAAACTTCTAGTGGGTTAACATAAGGGTCAGAATATAAATATTTCAGTGATATTTTAGATACGCATGGTAAAGCTTACCTGAATTAAGGGGTATCCCAGAGCTTATCCATGGGCACCCCCCCGATGTCCAGGGCTCCCAGGGTCACCAATCGAAAGCCCTTCCCACCCCCCCTAAAAACCACAGGGTCGATGGAAGTCGGGGGATCACAGACCAGCCTCACGGCTCGGGTAACATTTTTAAAAAGCAGCGCAGATTGCTTCTTTAAACACTGGCTTTGTTGCGCTAAGTAAGGAAAAAACCATCAAACACTGTGTGCTCATTTGCATGTCATTACCCAGAACCCTAACCTGCAGTTTGACAGGACAACGGAGTGAGGTTTTTGGCCCTATGGAAGCACCTAAATGCACTCATGGGCTCAAGCATAGAGATTAATAAATATGTTTTCTTATAGGTTCCACTTCTATAGCTATTATATATTGCACATATACATTACAGCAGGGGAGCCCAAATTTTTCCCTGCGCCCCCCTGCCGGCTGTCCCCCTCTCTGTGCGCCCCCCTCTTACCTCGGTTCCAAGATCTGGGCAACGTGACGTCACATGGCGATGCGTCTCCAGCAGCCATCTGAGCCAAGGTAAGTGCAGTTTTACAGAGGTCTTCACCGCTTTCCCGGCATTTAAGTGCCTCCGGGAAGCTCGCGGGGCCTCTGTAAACCCTGCGCCCCCCGCAGACAATCCTACGCCCCCCCCCCCAGTTTGCGGGCACAACTTTTACGCTCAATGCATCTCTTATTAACGCTCCGTCGTCTTACATTTGTAAATTGGAAATGAAGGTTATGGATAATTCTGCACTCCAGCGCTCCATCCATGTTTCGGTCCCCAACATCCATCACCACATTAAATATTTATTGAATGAAAAAGTCCCAAGAGCGCTGGATCTATATTTTTTGATTGATACGCATACTTCCACACCTGTGGCGGTAATTACATAGAGGAGTGCCTTACTTCACAGATGTGTGTGTATGTATGTATGTATGTATGTATGTATGTGCGTGTGCGTGTGCGCATAGATACATGTAGATATATCTAAAAAAAATAAATGATTCTACTTGACGCAAACCTCCATATTTCTATACTTTAGGCAATCTGGTTAAAGCGCCCGTTCTGTGCCAAAAGTCACCGAGAGGATCAGCACCACTTATTTCTGAAAGAGAATGAAATACATTGCAGCAAAAAATGTGTTATATTATTTTATTATAAATCCACAATGAGGTAAGGATTTTTTTTTAACATAACTATTCAAATATTAATTTTTTGATGCCCATAAACATAACACTATGTATACAGGGTAACATTTCCCGTATACAGGGTAACATTTCCCGTATACCGGGTAACATTTCCCGTATACAGGGTAACATTTCCCGTATACAGGGTAACATTTCCCGTATACAGGGTAACATTTCCCGTATACAGGGAAAATTTCCCGTATACAGGGTAACATTTCCGTGTCCCATTGAAGTCCAGCTAGAATATAAAAATATGGCACGATGGATTCA
Organism: Ascaphus truei; assembly: GCA_036426205.1. Taxonomy (NCBI): domain Eukaryota; kingdom Metazoa; phylum Chordata; class Amphibia; order Anura; family Ascaphidae; genus Ascaphus; species Ascaphus truei. The sequence continues at coordinate 49,233 of WSYH01002845.1, read as the reverse complement.
TGGGAAACGATAACTGACCATATTCATTATAACGAGGTGATTAGCGATGTCACAGGATATTTTGGCTGACAATGCACATGAATCCTCAATAGATTAAAGTTACCAAGATGGGAAAGTGCAGTTTAAAAACTTAACAGCTCACTGCACTTTGCACCCAAAGCACTAAAATCAACCGTAACAGATATTCTCAGTGGTCAAAGTGTCTTATAAAGATTATAGTCACCTCTCTCCCTTCCCCCCCTCCCCCCCACATGTACCTTAATTAGTCCCCTTAATTAGTCCCCGGTGGGGGTATAGGAAACACTCAGGAAAAAACAGGTTGTGCGCTTAAATTCCAAAGAAAAAAAAGCTAATTAAATCTGTGTTTTAGGGTTACATTTGTTTAAGGAGACCAATTAGATAATTCGGTTCATTACAAAATGTTCCGTGGTCGGCTTCTGGGGACTGCAACTTTAGAAAGAAGATGGGATTGTAAATAAAAAAGGGCAGACTCATCACCTAATCCAGGGGGGGGGGGGGCAACTTCAGCCCTAAGAGGTTACCAACAGACTAGGTACTAGGGATATCCATGCTTCAGTACAGGTGGCTCAATCCACCTGTGCTGAAGCAGGGATATCCTGAAAACCTGACGTGTTGGTGGCCTTTGAGGACTGGAGTTGGCCACTCCTGACCTAATCCCATTTTAAGCATGGTTTATATTGAAAATCGCCTATAAAAGCCACCTGCATTTTATATAGCGCATTAACTACCGTGTGCTGGTTCTTTAACGATACCTTTAGTAGCTCTGCAAATGTAGGCCTTACATGGCCAATCCCAGAACCCCTTTCACTGTCAGGAAGGAAAAGCAACCCAGAGCAGTGGGAGTATTCTCTCTGGGAGCTGGTGTTAGCCGGACCTTGGGCAGGCCCCTGTAATGATTGCGGGGTTCTGATCTCACCCCGCAATGACGCCTTAGGGGTCAAATCTATACACTGCTGTTTTCAGCCCTTTGGGGCTAATTCTGCATCAGCCGGAGGATCGGCCATGCTTTAGTTTTTTTTATACTGCTGTATATTTTAAGGGTGCTCCCAAACAGAAATAATGTGCAGATTAGATTCTCGTTTTACAAGAATATTGTGGGATTTTTATATGACAGCTAGAGAAGGTATAACTAAGTGTATGATGAAAATCAAGATAAGAGTGCATGTGTTTATAATTCTATATAGAGACAAAATAAAAGTTATTGTGAGTAAAACAAGGCGACACAAACCCTCCACCGTACGGTATAGATAAACCCCCCACGTTGTGAGCATATTCGCACGTCTCTGACAGGTCCGCAACCCTGCCCTTCTCCGATATCTCTTAGCATACAATGCTCCCACTGCAGCCAGGGATTCTGGGTAATGACAGGCACATGAGCACAGCGTCACTTTTTGCTTCTTGTCAATTTTAACATGGATCCCTACAAGCCTGACATATTACACTGCTCCTCAGCACAGCCAGGGTTAATAGCCAGTAGCCTACTCACAGCTGTTTTGACCCAATGCGAGTGCTCATTTGCATGTCATTACCCAGAATCCCCGGCTGCAGTGTAAGTACTCTTTGCTAAGTGATAATGGGGAAGGCCAGGGTTGCAGACCTGTAGCTGTGCTCACAAACGGGATGTTTATTTGCCGTCATTATATACAAAGTTACAACCTAACATCACACAGCCGATACACTCGGGGAAACACGTGTACACGCACACTCCTGTAATCACGTAGCTATAAGTATGTGCAGTTAGGTTGTAACTTTGTACATATAATTGCGTGTGGGGTGTAACACCCGACGGGGTCGTTGTAATAACCCTGAAGATGGTGTCAGTCGAAACTGGTCAGTGATGTGTTTAATGAAGAATAAAAGTTCCCTGTTCATTAGCGAGACGTGTCTCCTCCCGACACTGAAAGGGTGATATTAAACAGAAGGTGTTTTTCTGTAGGGCAGGACAAGACGAAGCCATGAAGTACATCGTAACAACGTAACAACCGTTTGATAACGCACAGCGATATTACACCGGGAATGCAGAAACTTCCAAGGACATACAATCAGTGAGGTTTGGGTGTTCTGGCCAAAAAGAACAACAATAAAAGAAAAGTAATTGGAGAAGTTCAAATTTCTCTCAGAAAGACTGCACCAGTCAAGAGACTGACGCTCAAAATCAACGAGATGACTCAGAAGCATCAAAATATGGGGGAAATATTTTAAATGACCTGAAGTTAAATCAGATTTTTTTATTAACACCTTAAGTGCCAAAGGAGTTATTGACACACAAGGGGTTAGTCAGTCTGACGGGACGTTTTGGTTCAATGAGTCGGAGCCCACAGGCTTCCATATAAAGCTGTTACGTTGGTTTCCTATTGGCTATTAGACTGTGATACAGCTCTGTCCCTGTCCTAACTCTGCCGAAGACCCAAATACTCTTGTGATGTGGTACTCCTTAGTAACAGTATAGTTGGGATTTGACCCCGCGCACGGACTCCTCACACTGCAAGCTCTCCGATTCCGTGTCGCTCATTACAAAGCCCGGCACGGACCTGTCCCGCGTGGCGTCCGTCGGGCCAAAGCTCTCGGAAAAGTCTTCCTCGGAAGTCAATAATATTTGGTTCCAGGCCGATGTGTCCAGGTCTCCCGCGGTGCCCCCGTACGCCCCGGGAAGAACGGCCTTTGGGATGTTGTCGTGGAGGGAGTTCAAGTCCGACCCGTGGAGAAAAAACTGAGAGCAGAAAGAGAGACACAGGCAAAGTGAGAAGCAGGGCCACAATGTACACCTGTGTTTTTCAACAGGGACTCTCCGGGCGTCCCTAAAGGGTTCCCTGCAATTTCAGGTCATTTGAAAATTGTACCAAATACAGAAGAATTTACAATGCATCTGATCTCAGACGCGCTATTAGAGAGGGTTGGGGTTCCTTACAATGCATCTGATCTCAGACACGCTATTAGAGAGGGTTGGGGTTCCTTACAATGCATCTGATCTCAGGCGCGCTATTAGAGAGGGTTGGGGTTCCTTACAATGCATCTGATCTCAGAAGCGATATTGTGGGGGGGAGGCTTGATGACTGGAGTTGAGCCCTCTCTGAAATGATGTATTATTGATGCCTTCTGCAAACATACATTGCACACGCACCTGAAAAATGCATTGAACTTCTACAGGTTCCAGAATTCTATCTACAGTAACTTCTCCCCCCCCCAACCCCCCCCCCCCCACCCCCCTTTCTATTTATGTGTTCTGGGGGAGCTGAACCCCAATGTCTCCCTCTCCTGGTCCCGTCCCCCCCGCAAGACATCCCAGTATTTAAATACTTTGCGTGACGAGGGCCAATAGGAAGCTGCCAAGGATGATTCAATCCACCATTTTTTTCCCTGGTTGGGATTGCCATGTGCTACCGTCGCTAGTATCGCGCGAACCAGGCGGTAAAACCGCGCGGCTCATTTCCGCGGAATTAGCCAAACATTCAGATTTATGAAAATCCCCCCCCAACAAAATTATTACTTACCCGGTTTGCGATTTTCTCTTTCAAAAACGGCTTCAGGATGGCAAAAATACCTTTAAATATCCTGGGTTCGTTAATTACGTTGACGGCCTTTATTCGGATAGGAAAACCATCCTGTTTTGCAGCAGAGAGAAGAAATCACAGCTTAAAAGAGGCAGTCCTGCTAAAAACGGGCTACATTATTAGTATGCAAGACAACTAAATACTGCGATTCCCTCAATGCCGGTTCCAGGCGAAACTTTACCTAACTCGTGGTTCTGTTTTTAAAGCATAAAGAAGTTATAAACAAAAAGCAGAACAGGAAGCTGCCATGTTCCCACTTTCATGTCTAAGAAAACTGAAACTTTTGTCCTGCGCTTATAAATACAGTACTGCCCGCTCCTCTCCTGCGCTGATACAGTACTGCTCGCTCCTCTCCTGCGCTAATACAGTACTGCTCGCTCCTCTCCTGCGCTGATACATACAGTACTGCCCGTTCCTCTCCTGCGCTAATACAGTACTGCTCGCTCCTCTCCTGCGCTGATACATACAGTACTGCCCGTTCCTCTCCTGCGCTAATACAGTACTGCTCGCTCCTCTCCTGCGCTGATACATACAGTACTGCCCGCTCCTCTCCTGTGCTGATACATACAGTACTGCCCACTCCTCCCCGTGCTGATAAATACAGTACTGCCCGCTCCTCTCCTGTGCTGATAAATACAGTATTGCCCGCTTCCCTCCTGCGCTAATACAGTACTGCTCACTCCTCTCCTGTGCCGATACATACAGTACTGCCCGCTCCCCTCCTGCGCTGATAAATACAGTACTGCCCGCTCCTCTCCTGCGCTTATAAATACAGTACTGACCGCTCCTATCCTGCGCGGATAACCAGTTACTGCCCGCTCTCTCCTGGATGATAAAATACGGTACTGCCCGCTCCTCTCCTGCGCTGATAATACAGTACTTCCCTGCTCGCTCCTTCCTGCGCATATACAGTACTGCCCGCTCCTCTCCTGCGCCGATACATACGTACTGCCCGCCCGCTCCTCTCCTGCGTCGCTCCATACAGTACTGTCCAGCTCTCTCTCTCTGCGCTGATACTACAGCTACTGCCGCCCTCCTCTCCTGTGCTGATAAATACTGTATCGCCCGCTCCTCTCCTGTGCTGATAAATCTGTTACTGCCGCCTCCTCTCCTGTGCTGAAAATACTGTACTGCCCGCTCCTCTCCTGTGCTGATAATACAGTACTGCCCGACCCTCTCCCGCGCTGAAAATACAGTACTGGCCGCTACTCTCCTGCTTGCTGATATCATACAGTACTGCCCGTTCCTCTCCTGTGCTGATAAAACTGTACTGCCGCTCTCTCCTGCGCTGATATACAGTACTGCCCGCTCTCTCCTGTGCTGATTAAATACTGTACTGGCCCGCTCCTCACCTGCGCTGATACATAAGTACAGTACTGCCCGCTCCTCTCTGTGTGATAAATACAGTACTGCCCGTTCCTCTCCCTGCGTAATACAGTACTGCCCGTTCCTCTCCTGCGCTGATACATACAGTACTGCACGCTCCTCCTGCGCTGATAAATACTGATACTGCCCGCTCCTTCTCCTGTGCTGATAAATACAGTACGCCCGTTCCCTCCTGCGCCTAAACAGTACTGCTCGCTCCTCTCCTGCGCTGATACATACAGTACTGCCCGCTCCTCTCCTGTGCTGTAAAACTGTACTGCACCTGTCCTCTCCGTGAGTGAAAATACAGTACTGCCCGCTCCTCTCATGTGCTGATAAATACAGTACTGCCCGTCATCTTCCTGCGCTGATAAATACAGTACTGCCCGTCCTCTCCTGTGATGATAAATACAGTATGCCCGACTCCTCTCCGGTGCTGATAATACAGTACTGCCCCTCCTCTCCTGCGCTGATACATACAGTACTGCCCGCTCCTCTGCTTGCACTGATACTGTACTGCCCGCTCCTCTCCTGGCACTGATACAGTATGCCGCCCTCCTCTGCGCTGATAAATACAGTACTGCCCACTCCTCACCCGTGCTGATAAATACAGCACTGGCCCACTCCTCTGCGGCGCTGTACATACGTACTGCCCGCTTCCCTCCTCGCTGATAAATACAGTACTGCCCCGCTCCTCTCCTGTGCGTATATATACCGTACTGCCCGCTTCCCCTGCGCTGATAATACGGGACTGCCCCGCTCCTCTCCTGTGCTGACAACATCAGTACTGTCCGCTCCTCTCCTGAGCTGATTAAATACAGTACTGCCGCTCCTCTCCTGCGCTGAAATTACAGTACTGCCCGCTCCTCTCCTGCGCTGATAAATACAGGTACTGCCGCTCCTGTCGCTGTAATATTCTGCCCTGCTGATACTACGATATGCCCGCTCCTCTCCTGTGGCTGCTATACAGACTGCTCCGCTTCCCTCCTGCGCTGTACATACAGTACTGCTCCGCCCCTCCTGCGCTGATACATACAGTACTGCCCGCTCCTCTCTTGCTGATACATACAGTACTGCCGCTCCTCTCCTGTTCTGATACATACAGTACTGTCCCGCTCCCCTCTCCTTGTTGATACATACAGTACTGGCCCGCTCTCTCCTATGCTGATACATACAGTACTGCCCGCTCCTCTCCTGCGCTGATACATACATTACTGCCAGATCCTCTCCTGCGCTGATACATACAGTACTGCCCGCTCCTCTCCTGCGCTGATAAATACAGTACTGCCCGCTCCTCTCCTGCGCTGATAAATACAGTACTGCCCGCTCCCCTCCTCCGCTGATAAATACTGTATATACATTTTTTTGTTACATTACCCACTAGGGACATTGTGTACACCTAGACCTTATACAGGGGGTTTCTTTTTATTAATCCTCTTTTACAAATGTCACGATTACACGCAGATAGAAGTGACACAACCATTTAAAAAACAAAACAAAATCAGGATTCACTGCACACAGCATAAACAAATACAAATAAAATAACGAGTTCTGAATAAAAGGCGACATTACCATATATTTTGCTCTGCAGTATATTTCAAATACATTTTTATATAGGAAAAAATATATGTGCAAACACGTGGCAATTTCCCAGTGACAGGGGGAGGGGGGGGGGGGGCGTTTCCCCCTTTTCTTTGACCAATGTGATGCTGTTTTTGCGCCCCAGTGTCGGAGCCGGGAGCAGAGGCTGAGGGGTCTCGGTGCAGGGATATTTGGGGACCCCCCCAGCTGCACCAATGCTCGTTCCGTCCCGGAGAAACTCGCGAGTAGACGACAAACTTACAGATCGACGACATCATTTCCTACCTGAAGAATCCCAATCAGTTTTTTGGCCATGAAGGGGCCAAAATGAGAGGCCTGTGACAGGCCGACCCCGCTGTAATCTGCGAGGATCACAATGCCGTTCACTTGGGTTTCCTCGGACACCACGAGTGTTTCCAGCGACAGGTAAATGACACGTACATTCTCCGTAATGGGATAGTCCCTGGGAACCCATCGACCTAAAGGGAAAGCTGGTTAATAGGAACTAAAAACACAGCGGGGTCTAAATATAACAAGGTATTGGGGGCAATGCATTGCTCAAATAAAAAATATTCACTTTAAATCAATTAGTCTTTGATACATCGGGTACAATGATATGCCCCCGAACCGCACAAGAGCATAGGACTAATGGAAAAAAGCTACTGGTTTTAATGTAGGAACTGCAATTAAACCTCGAGAAATCGTCAAACATACAGAGACTATATCAAATGGTGTTTTGCAACATTTAGGATAATGTTACCGCAGAGAAGACGTCTCTCTCCGTGTCGCCCCCCCCCCCAGGAGGGAAGAGAGAAGCCGGGACACACCCCGCTCTCTCCCGCTGCGCGCAGGCAGGAGGCAGGCGACCCGCC
>WSYH01002845.1:17237-38960 GCA_036426205.1 Ascaphus truei | reverse complement strand
ATAGCGCGCTGAGATCAGATGCATTGTAAGGAACCCCAACACCTCTCTAATAGCGAGCTGAGATCAAGATGCATTGTAACGGAAACCCCAACCCTCTATGCGCGTCCGAGTCAGATGCATTGTAAGCAACCCCAACCCTCTCTAATAGGCGTCTGAGATCAGATCATTGTGTAAGCGACCCCAACACTCATGTATAGCGCGGTCTGAGATCAGTGGCATGGTAAATTCTTCTGATATGGTACAATTTTCAAAATCACATGAAACTGCAGGGAACCCTTACGGAGTCCGGGAGGCGTTCCTGGACCCTTTGAAAACACTGGGGTAGACATTGGTAACAAACGTCTTCCTTTAACAAATGGAACTTGTGGGACAGAGATGCGAATTGAGAATATGCTTAACTATCTCCTCCACATATTTGTAACGAAGTATGAATCAAAAGTGTATGGGGTATTAGAATTTTCTCTTACTTGTGACTACTTTGTGCGTAAAACATTGCAGTTTGGAATAGCAGCTAAGAAGGGTCCATTCATTTAAAACGATTCCTAGTTATCTAGTGGGTGGGCGAATCGTGGTTAGGAATATAACTGATCCCAGATGGTCAGTACTCCTTTGTAGTTGTGTCAGAGGGAGAGGAGGCTGCTCAGCTGTACTGCCTCATGTAGGACAGATTTCCCATCCTACTTTCGGAATGCCATTCAAAATATCATCCTTTAATTGGTGGGCGGTCTCCTACACTGAAATAGGTAATACTGAGAAGGGGAGGTAAGTGGTCAGAAGGGTGTCAGAAGGTGCCCTGGTCCTCAGCGCGACGAGCCCTGAATGTGTGTCTTTATAAGTCCGGTGAAAGAATTTCATTATCTGAAGTTTATTAGCAATACCATCAATACTTTTACATTGTGGTACAGTATGCCATACTTTGTTTTTTTTACACAAAATATAACCTGTAGAAGATAAAGGGCGAACGATGCAATGCAGGTGTTCCGTCGTGCAATAACGGGTGATAGTATGGGACAGGAATAACTGCCACTTCCGGGTAACACACATTGCAACAACCACCAACCATTTCCGCGTTAAATTCTGCAAAATGTGACCGTCATTCAGCTATTGTGAAATCCTACATTCTCTCGAGTCCGAGATTACACGCACTCGATCAAGCAAATGATTATATTGGGGAATAAAAAGAACAGTGAAGTTTGCTGAATTACTCACAAAGCAAAAGGCATTTAGTAAAGAAAGCCTAAATACGAATCTCCACCGTGTGAAGTGTGTATATGGAGAAGCCATCATAGAAAATGGCATATACATTCATAAACACACTATATACACCTGACTGCCCACAGACACACACACGCCCTCACTGTACCACCGACACACACCCTGTACTGTGCCACAAAACCCTCTACTGTGTCCACAGACACAACCCCCTCTACTGTGCCCACAGACACACCCCCTGTACTGTGCCCACAGACACCACACCACACACCACACCCCTTACTTGCCCCCAGACACCCCCCCCTTCTGTGCCCACGCACCACTATGGCCAGACACAAACCCCCTACTGTGTCCACAGACACCCCCCTACTGTGCACCACAGCCCCCCCCCTACTGTGTCCACAGACACAACACCCCCCTATGTGCCCACAGGCCCCCCTACTTTGCCCAGACACCCCCCTACTGTGCCCAACAACACCCCCCCTACTGTGCCCCCAGACACCCCCCTACTGTGCCCCAGACACCCCCCCTACTGTGCCCACAGACACCCCCCCCCTACTGTGCCCACAGACACACACCCCCCTACTGTGCCCCACACACACACCCCTACTGTGGCACAGACACACACACCCCTCTACGGCCCACAGACACACCACCCTACTGTGCCCACAGACACACACACCCTACTGTGCCCACGACACACCCCCTACTGTGCCCAGACACCCCCTTACTGTGCCCACAGACACACCCTACTGTGCCCAGACACCCCCCCTACTGTGCCAAGACCACCCCCCCTACTGTGCCCACAGAAACATCCCCTACTGTGCCACAGACACACTCCCCTACCTGTGCCCAAACACCCCCCCCAACTGTTGCCCACAGACACCCCCCCCTACTGTGCCCACAGACACACTCCCCTACTGTGCCCAAAGACACCCCCCCTACAGTGGCCACAGAACCCCCCTACAGTGCCCACAGACCACATCTATACCACCCCTACTGTGCCCGACACACACGCCCTACGTGCCCACAGACGCACACTGTGCCATACGACACACGCCTTAGTAGTCCCATATAATACAACTTTTACACCCCTACAACACAGACACACTATACACACCTACTGTATAGATACAACCCACCCCCCTCCTCCTAGTGTATCCATACCACATAGAGACACAGAGACCTTGGTATGGATAGTTAGGTAGGTGGGATATAGAGGTAGGTAGGAGGGGGGATAGAGGGTAAATAGGGGGCATTATTAAAAGTGTGGGGGAGGGGGTGGTAGAGGTAAGTGGAGGGGGGTAGAGGTAGGTAGGAGGGTATACACACTCCTCACCTGCAGTAGTGGGGGGGGGAAGAGGTGGGGGGGGGGGAATAGGGTAGGAGGGGTAAGAGGTAAGTGGGAGGTGGTGGTGGTAGGTAGAGGTAGGTAGGAGGGGTGTTCACACTATCTCACCTGCAGTGGGGGGGGGGGAGAATAGAGGTAGGAGGAGTATACACACTACGTCACCTGCAGTGGGGGGGATAGAGGTAGGAGGGGTAGAGGTAGGTAAAGGTGGGGAATAGAGGTAGGTAGGAGAGGTATACACACTACCTCACTTGCAGCAGGGGGGGTAGAGGTAGGTGGGAGGGGGGGTAGGGGGGTAGGTGAGGTAGGTGGGAGGGGGGGTAGAGGTAGGTGGGAGGGGGGGTAGAGGTGAAGATGGGGGAGGGTAGAGGTAGTGGGGGATAGCGGTAGTAGAGAGGTGGTGGGGGTAGGTCGGTGGGGGTAGAGGTAGGTAGGAGGGGGGTATACACACTACATCACCTGCAGCAGGGGGCTAGAGGTAGGTAGGAGAGAATAGAGGGGGGGTAGAGGTAGGTGGGTGGTAGAGGTAGGAGGGGGTAGAGGTAGAGGGTAGAGGGGGTGGTGGTAGAGTAGGTGGGTGGTTTAGAGGTAGGAGGGATAGAGGGGGGTTAGGGTTAGAGGAGGGGTAGAGGTAAGGAGGGGGTAGAGGTAGGAGGGTTACGAGGTTAGAGTGGTAGAGGGTCTAGGAGGGGGGTAGGGTAGGGTTGGTAGTAGGAGGGGATAGAGGGGGTTAGAGGTAGGGAGGGGGCCTAGAGGTATGTAGGAGGGGGATAGAGGGACGTTAGAGGATAGGGGGGGAGAGGAGGCGGGGTAAGGAGGAGGAGAGGTGTAGTAGGGTGCGGGTGCGGTAGAGGGGGTGGGTAGGTAGAGGTAGGTAGGAGGGGATAGAGGGGGGTAGAGGTAGGTAGGAGGGGATAGAGGGGGGTAGAGGTAGGAGGGGGTAGAGGTAGGTAGGAGGGGATAGAGGGGGGGGTAATAACCTTTGCTTCTGCCCAGCCTTCACCTGCGCTCTCACCCGATGGGCTCTGCAGGTCACGTGCCCCGACGCGGCCTCACCCACCCTACCTGGGCGCCGTTGCTGCCGAGCGGCAGAGTGGCAGCGCGCGCCCCCCAACAACGCCTGCGTGCGCGTCCTGCCTCACTGCGTGCCTACGCACGCACGCGGGAGGGTGCACGCCGCTTGCTAAAGAGCGTGCCTGCAGTTCCAGAGCCGGCGGCAGAGGGCGCCTACATACCCACCCAGCTTTATATATATTAATATTAATTACTAGATTATAACTGATATAAAGCAGTGATGCTATGCTGGGGTGAGGGCAGCACAGGCCTATTATCCCAACCAAACACCATATTATAAGCTCCAGAGTCGTGTTAAAAAAATATATATATTTGCAGGGTATTAAATATGGCGCCGTCAGAAACGTCCTAAGAAAAGGATATTAGATATATGATGCTGCAAACTGTTGTCGTGCCTTAAAGCAGCCGTTTCTTTCAGAGCTCCCCATATCTTTATATATAGTGGGGTTCCCGGCGTTGAACCGCATTCATTTAAACTCAGATGGGGTCCCTTGCGCCCAAAAATACGTAGAGCAGAAGGTGCCCTGACACAGAGATTTAAACCTCCATTGTTTCCCCATGGGGGGGAGGTGCCGCGCAGCAGACCTTTCTTGTAAATGAGGTGAATGAGATCCGTTTTGAACCCTGTTTCTATACACGGAATATATTAGCGTCGGCCCAGTGCGCTGAATGGCTCATGCTGAGAGCGGTGACGTCCCCAACTCCTAAGCATTGAGCGCCGGGTGGCGCCTATTTTGCAAGCGTGGACAGGGGGGTGGGGGGGGGGCATTGCGGTCAAGTTGAGGACGCTCAAAGTCAGTTTTTTTGTCTGTGAACGGCCAAGCTTGGGTGAGTGTGCGGTGGAGCGGGGACTTCCACAAAAGACTGCGAATAAGTAGAAGCGGCAAAGCCGGGACGCAGCCTAACGAGATGGGGGAACTGACGGATATCGCGTGTCTATTTCGACAGGTGAAGACGTTTTTCGGGGCGGGGGGCGTCAACTTTTTTTAATTACTCACTTTTGAAATTCCTCTCGAAAAACCTGTTTTTTTAAAGTCAATTTTCTCCAATTTTAGAAGATTAATTAAAAATGGTGTGCCTGTGTGATGTGTGTGGTGCGATGTGTGATGTGTGATGGTGATGTGTGATGTGTGATGTGGATGGTGTGTGTGATGTGTGATGTGAGTGATGTGGGATGTGTGATGTGTGATGTGTGATGTGTGATGTGTGATGTGTGATGTGTGATTGAATGTGTGATGGGGATGTGTGAGGTGCCTTGTGGTGTGTGATGTGTGATGTGTGATGTGGTGATGTCTGGGTGTGATGTGTGATGGGGTGATGTGTGATGTGTGATGTTGGATGTGGTGATGTGTGATGTGGTGATGTGTGATGTGTGTGTGTGTGAGATGTGTGATGATGAGATGTGATGTGTGATGTGTGTGGTGAGTGTGTTTGTGTGTTGTGGTGTGTTGGGGTTGTTTGTGTTTTGTGGTTGTGTGTGTGTGTGTTGATGTGTGATGGTGTGTGTGTTGTGTGGGTGTGATGTGTGGTGGATGTATGAGAGTGTTGTGTGTGATGGGTGTTGTGTGATGTTGGGTGATGGTAGGGTGAGTATTGAGTGTGTGTTGTGTGATGTGTGATGTGTGATGGGTGTTGTGTGTGTGTACTGAGTGTGGGTGTTTGTGATGTTGCTGGTGATGTGTGATGTGTGATGGTGTGTGTGTGGATGTGTGAGACTGTGTGTTGTGTGTTGTGTGACGTGTGATGTGTGTGTGTGTGCATGTGGGTTGTGTGATGTGTGATTGTGATGTGTGAGTGTGATGTGTGATGTAGAGATATGTGTGAGTTGTGAAGGTGTGTGTGAGTGTGTGTGTGTGTGTGATGTGTGATTGTGTGTGTGGGTGTGTGTGTTGTTGTGTGTTGTGTTGTGGTTGTGTGATGTGTGATGGTGTATGTGTGTGTGTGTGTGGTGTAAAGGAACACAGACTTGCCCCTCGTCTCATCTCGTTTGTCCGGTGGCCGTAAGGACCTAACTTTTAGCTTGTTAATGTGTGTGTGCAGAGAGGTATTTCCGCGTCCCCTGGAGAAAGGCGTGATGAAAGGCTTTTCCGGTGGTACTTATTACCTGAACTGGTGAGACGGCACAGATCAGCGCAGCGCGGGTGTCCTGTTTATATTAATATGCCGGCATATTAAACAGTTATTTAAAACACTTTTACCGGCAAGCAAAGCTGGAAATAAGAATAATATAAGATAGCTGAATATCCGTCTTCCGGCCAAATATATTTCGGGTGTGTTTTGTTTTAATAAAAATATGAAGGGGGGGGGGGGGGGGGGGAGAAGAGAATGAAAATTACTTTGTGAACTTTGGTGAAATGGTTTTAAACTTCACATTTCTTGCCACAAAAATAATGTGCAGGTTTCAAAAAGTCTGACCATTTCATTTTATAAACAAAAAAAAACTTTCCTCAAAAAAACCCCCCTTTTTGAATTCAGTGCCCGGGGCAAGGGAGGTGAGATGGTGACCAGGTAGTGTGACAAGGAGCTGACCCTCTGATGGGAACGCAGCTCCCCAGACTTTAATGGACAGATCAATACAACTGATGTTATCACTATGAGTAACCATAGAACAGTTGCTTTTTATGTGGCGCTGAGCATGTGTTCTGCTGATTATTAGCAAATAAAAATACCAAGTGCTCCCACGGGAGCTGAGGGTGCCCGGGAGCAGAGGGGTGCGATGAGCGTGAGTCGTGCACAGGAGCAGAGGGGCGATGGGAGCCGAGGCATGGCACGGGAGCAGAGGGGTGCGATAGGAGCAGGCGTGGCAGCTGAGGCATGCCACGGGAGCAGAGAGGGGTGACGGGGAAGAAGGGTGCGATGTGGCAGCTGAGGAAGTGGAGAGGGCTGAGGCGCGTGGACAGCTTCACACCGTTTTGGGGCTCTTGCCCAAAATGGTAGTGGGTTCATGGGGGTCTGAGGCGTGGGAATGTCAAGCCCATAGCACAGGGGTCTCAACTCCAGTCCTAAGCCTCCAACGTTCAGGTTTTCAGGGTATCCCTGCTTCAGCACAGGTGGCTCATTCAGTCCCGCTTCAGCACAGGTGGCTCAATCAGGCTCAGTTTCAGCTGGGTATCCTGAAACCTGACCTGGTGGGGGGGTCTTGGACGCAGCGAGCCCCTGCCTTAGCATGTTTAAGCATTTCATTTTTCCCAAACCCCCGGGTGAAACATCGCCGAGCCCCGAACGGGCGATACTGTTCACCACGTAGCGAGGTCCCGCGAACTAGCGAAAGACGGGAAGCGTAACATGGGGTGCGCCGTTACTTACAGCTTCAGCATTCGGGAAAGGGCGATTCCCAGACCAATGAGCACGTGTTGACGGGTCGCGATTCCCCCGCGAAGCTTCTCACATCTTTTACCAAGAAGTCTTATCTGTTTGTAGCCTTCGCTGCAAGCGCGGCGCATTCGCCTTCCACGAAACCCTCATTGTATACGTGCTAAAATAGCTCCCGACCTCTAGGGGTGCCAGGCGGCTTCTCCAACAATACAGGACAAAAGGAATGAAAGGTTTGGACACGCTCGAGACACACACAATCCTCTATCTCTGCTCATGCTGTTTCCTCCTCATCTTTGCCACCCCAGGCTCCTGACACCTCCCCTGATTGGCTGATTACCCAGCAGCAGCCAACAGGATGGGGGGAAGCTGCCCAACCCCCCTGCTGTGGAATTCCTGTACCTCCCCCCCCCAAAGCCCGTCAGGTCATATGGACAGAGAGGTAATAACGGACACATAGATGTCAAGCGAGGAAACACAGTATACACATATATATACAGAGAGGGAATACCCGGTGTTGTAACGGGTATTCCCTATGAATACCGTCGCTATACTGCTGTGGACTGTTGGCTCTCAGGAGCCAAGCCTCCGCTTGGGGAACCTGGGGTAAATACATATCATACATCTCAAGGTGCAACGCCTCCATCAGGAAGTATAGCTTGTTAGTGGCTAGGCAATGGGTATCCTCTTGCCGGCAATGTCTAGGGCTTGCTGATGAGGCGGGCGTCCGCAGACCAGGTAATGTCTACCTGGCTGCAGACAGTAAACATGGAGACATCAGAGGACTCCGTCTACGGCGACACGTGTCGCAGAAGCTTCCTGCTTTTCGGCCCAGTCGGCCACTTGTTGGGGTGAGCGCAGACATGTGACTGACAGGGTAACGGTACACAAGAGGGGCGTGTCCCTATCAGGGCCTGTCCCAAGCTCACAAGCTATTAGGTGGACTCAGGACCTAACTGGGACCTTGGGGGCTGCGGCGCCTATGCAGAGGGTCACTGACCCCGCACTCCACCTCTACCTAGCTGGTCCGGATCGAGTGCCTGCGTAGCTGCAAAACCCGCGAAATGATCTAATGGGAGCATGGGAACGGCCTTCTGATTGGCTCCTGGCGTCAGGTCTTTGCCCCCCTAAGCACCCTGGGGGCTGGCAGTCTATTTTCGCGCATGCGCGTAGCTGTATGAGACTGCCGCGTGTGTCATTGCCATTGCGCATGCGCACACAGCCTGTGTATGGACGGCGCCCTGCTTCCCGAGCCGCCGGGCCGGTAGCAACGCGGATCGCGGCTTAGCGACGGCCCGATCGCGGTCCCCGGCAACGGCCCGCTCGCGTCCCTAGCTAACAGGGATTTCGTGCCGCTCGCGTCCTAGCAACGCGGCTCGCGGACAACTAAGGGAAGGGTGGTGAGTGCGCGAGGGGGGGCCTGGCTACACGCGAGGGGGGACCTGGATACATCCTCCCCTGGTGAAAACCAACGTCCTCGCTTGGACCACATAACTCCCCCAATGTACCAAAATATTAATAAAATGCAGTAAACAAAACTAGCACAGGTATAACTCTAACGAGATTGCCATAATTCGTTGAGAATCACAATCACGACTTATCTTACTACGAGGACAATGCTGAGCCTCATAATGGGGTGCCCCATTTGATCGTAAGTAACCCTAGTTGGGGCGGTCCTAACTCGTTGACTCGCCGGAGTTGTTCTCTCGGCAAATCCCCTAGGGGGAGTAATAAGCATAGTCCTGAGCCTCTCCTCTTCCTTGAGGGGGAAATGTCTCTGAGGGGACAAAACAGGGCTCTGTGGATCCAAAGGCTGGCCTGTTGGTGCACACTTAGTAGGCATTGGCTACGGGGCCTTTACCCGTAGCTCCCTTGGGAGATGCCCCTTCTGCGGGGGTGTCCCTTTGACGAGGTCTCCCTCATAGGGTCTTCGGAGTTTCCGAGTGAGTCTGCTAGTTACAGTCTCTGAACCGCCAGATAGATGAACTCACGTTGAGGGTGTGGTGCTGTAGTTTCCTCTTCTTCAATCCCAGGGGGATGGGGAGAAGGGTGATTACGATGGCAACAACCTTTACCCGACATCGGTGTCTCTGATGCGATTAAACCGGGAGGCCAGGCATCTGTGACTCCACCTCTATATGCTCTCTCCACCGTCCGCCATTTATGTTTTCGGGGATCCCAAATTACGATAGTAACACTGCATCCCCAGGACGTAACTCTCGATCATTGACTATGTCATAACGTCTCTTGTTAACGCATTCAGTTGCTGTAACTTCTCAGCCTGTTGGTACGCTTGTTGCAGACTGTCTTAGCCTTTGAAGTACTTAAAATGAGGTTATGATATCCCTTCGTTGATACTCGGAGACGCACATCTACTGAGTCTGGCCTCCCGCCCAAAAATGAGGAAGTCAGGGGAGAACCCAGGGGACTATGGCGAGTACAGTTGTACGCGTGTACCAACGTTCTTACGTGACGACTCCCTCTGCTTTCTGCGTTCTTCAGAGTTCCAAGCATGTCCCAACAGGTCTGTTGAATGTTCAGGTAAAGCATCTCTTCAGGGTGGTGACGGCGTCGTCGGGATTTGGCGAGTGCAGCATTTTTAAGTACTCGGATCAGAGTACTCTCCAAATCTCGCTGGTCGGAGTGAAGTCGGGTTTTGGAAGACCGTATGAACGAAGAACTTTTCCCATAGAAACTTTCGGGACCGTGATAGCCTTCTGGTCTTTTGTGGGGAAGGCCGTGCATAGGGGGTAATGGTCCGTGAGCCAGCACATTACCGATTCCCCGACTATCAGTTCGATCACAGAGTCCATACACACCAGGTCCATTGGACCAGAACTCTTTAGATGGGCACAGGGAGCTGCTCGGGTAGGCAAAGTCTTGCGGTTTGAACGCAACCGGGAACAACGGCGGCAGTGTGTTCCACCGTCCCGCTCTTGGGCCAGAAAAAGAAAACGGTCTCGGACTAGCCCAAAAGTTTCTCTAACCCCACCCGAGATGCCGTGGTCACATGTGTTGTAGAGACTTCAACACAATTATTCCAAGTTTGGGGGTAGGGTGTAGTCGAACAGTGTGCCTATCAGGGTGGTTTATGAATGAGAACTACCCATAGAGGCAAACAATATCTATCTCGACGTGTCCACCTCAACGCATGAGTAACGGACCAGATCTCGGGGAGCAATCTTCAGTAGGCAGGGTCTTCCGTAACGGTTTGCGAATTATGTGATCACTGGATCTCTTAATTGATGTCTACTAAGTCTTTCCATCTTATGACTTTGTCCTGGGTTAGTTCCTCCCTGCGGGGCCGCAGTAGGCTGCAGGGACGCTTGGACTGGCACCCTAACGAATCGGCAACTAGTAGTCAGAGATGACGACCTGATCATTGATGACGGCCGCTTTATACTACACATTGCTCGCATCCCAGGTCCAGGATCTCCTTCCCATTTTCATCAATCAGGGGTGGCATCAATCGGGTCGTCTCTGATAGACATAAGGTATCGGCCCCACATGTTCAGAGCCTGGCTTGTACTCAGGGAGAATCGGTAATTACATAGTGTCGCCAACCATCGGTGTCCGGTGCATCCAATTGGCTGAAGTATTGATGTCGATGAGGGGAGTTATCGGTCCTTTACCTCAAACGTTAACACCATAGAGGATCATGAAGTTTCTCCGTGACGCCATTTGAGAGCCAGGAACTCTAACTTGTGCACCGGATATTTGTGTCACTGGGTGTCAGACTGGAGGCTGATGTAGGCTACCGGCCGAAGACCCCGGGGTGTCTGATGAGGACAGCGGCCCAGTCCATTGAGACTGGCATCCACAGCCGGACTATGGTTGTTTGGGTCAGCATAGGCAAGGCACTGGTGCTTCAGTCAGGCTTTCTTCAAATTCAGGAAGGCCGTCACACTTAGGCGTCCACTTATCACCAAACGGTTTGAGGGCCGACGGGGCTTCTCCAGTATCTTCAGGGTATATCTTCAGCAAATGTGTCAGGGGTTTAGCTCGACTAGAGTACCCTTAAACGAACCGACGGTAATACCCGCAGACCCGAGGAAGGATCGCAAGTTCCGCGACATTATCGGGAGCGGGCCAGTTCACCACCGCTTCTACTTTGGCGGGTCAGTAGCAATCCCTGGGGCCGGACAGATGTGTCCCACGTAGGTCACTGAGGTTGGCAAAACCTACACTGTGTCGAGTGAGTAGCTTCATCTTCTTGGCCAAGACGATTATTCACCTTCAGTAGCTCTCTCGTGTTTTTCTAAGGTCTTCCCAAAGGCAATGATATCGTCCAGGTAAACCAGGCACTCCCGAGGATTTGTCCATGTTTTTTTCCATCAAAACCGTGGAAGGTAGCAGGGGTCCGCATATAACTTGGGGCATACGCGGTGAAACTGGTAGAAGCCCAGGGGACGACGAAGGCAGTTCTTTCCTGATCTCTTCATCATGGGTACTGGTAGTACCAGATCGAAATCGAGCACACTAAACCATGGCTCCCATTCAGAGCGTTCAGGATCTTCAATACGAGGGGAGATTGATGGTCAGTACCGTACGATTATTTAGGGTTCGATAATCGACGCCAACTTACAGATCCATTCTCTCTTAATACCACTATGGGTGATGCATAAGGAACTCCCGCGACTCCGTCAGTATTCCAGCGTTCTTCATCTCCTCCGGACACCCTACAATCGTCCACATCCCTGGGGGCGATACGACGAGAGCGTTCACGGAACGGAAGTGGCGTCATTCAGTATAAGTGTGTTGGCGCTGGGGGACTGCGGCCCCACATCCATCGCTGTAGGAAAATACGTTTTTCTTTCCTTCAGCTGGCTGTCAGTCGATCCTCCACTCGGTCGGCAGGGTCGAAATCTCCGAAGTGAAGTCCAGGTCGACTAACGTCACCTACTGCAGCGGCATTCACCGGGGCGCGGGTTCACAGGGTGACGGGATATACTGCCCAGACTTTCGCCTACATCGATGTTCATGGAAATGGAGAGATGTTTGGATATACAACATGGGTTCGGAGAGCAAATGGTCGTCCACTCTTTTACTTCAGGTATAACCCGTAACCCCCGCTGGATTCTTTCTCAGGGCCTCCCAGAGAGAACAGTGATAGGTTTCCTCCCGATACGGATTAACAGCACCAAAGCCAGGCGTTTCACTCCCGTGTGAAATGGTCGTCAGTCCGCGCGTTGACGATTGTAGAGGTCCCGTGACGCTCTAGGGCATTAACTCGGTTGCACTCCTCTCTCAGTACAGGATCTAGCGGGCATCGTCCATGGCAATTCATTAGTCTCTTCAAGTAGGCTCTGATGACAAGCGACGACTAACGAATTTGTCCCGAGGATGAACCGGTACTGACAACTGTCCTTGAGGTTTTGGGCACACCATTGCCTCCACACTTCATGGGATGTTTCTTGACGGTATTCATTGAAGTATTCCAGTTGACGCTCACAATCCCATCGATAGGGTAATCTTCGTTGCAAACCCCCCCACTTTCATATTGTTCCGGCCGACCGCAGGGGACAATGTTCAGGTTGCTGGTCGTGAGTGCCGGTAATATTATGGTCCACTTGAGACCCGGTGTCCAATAGAGCAGCAGCATAGACTCCTCTACTACCACACGTACGATGGCCGAAGGGCCCACCTGACAGTAGCCATCTCCCCCTGGAGTTCCTGCGCTGGGCTCAGGTCAGGAGGGGCTTCGGGAGGAGTGGGAGTAGCCTCGGTGGTTTTGGCTTCTTGGTCTGCCTCTGGACAGATCATAGTCCTGGCCGAGCTTCCTTACGGAGCGTTCCTTTTTTGGGTGTCTCCATTAGGGCACTCTCTAGAGAAAGGCCTTTGTCCACAGGTAAGCAGACGATTGTCTTTAGGCGCATTAGTCTTGGGTAGGTGGGGGAGGATCTCCCGAAGCCCGCCTTTCGTTGAGGGCGACTTGGGTGGCGCATCTTCCTCTTGACAGTTGTTTGGTCCGGCGAGCTGAGGCTCCCGGGGTGTTACTGACCGGGGTTCTCTGACCTTGGGGCCTGCATGCAGCTTGGTATAGGCATCATGCCTTTTACGATCCAGAATGTCCATGAAGGTAGGGGGGGGTCCCTCTTTAGTAGGACCTGAGTCATGATCACGATGTGGTGAGTGGGGATGGCCCTCGGTAGGAACTGCTTGCCGATATTCGTCCATCTCTGAAGATAGGATGAGGCGCAAGTTCGCAATTTCCACAGGACCAGCGGATGCGTTGCGGAAGTCGGAAGATTCCTTCTCCTTCTGTGGAGAGCTGATTTTGAACACAGCTCGCTTCCTCTTCCTATTTGCATAGATCTGACTAGCAAGTCTACCAATCTGGTGAGCAGGAGATCAGGGTCTTGGTCACGCTGTGCACTGACCATGTGGCGCTGGGGGGTCGTAGGCTTTCCGATTCTCCTGCCGCTAACCGTTTTCAGAGCAGGGGCCATTGTCGATCACCTTGAGGGTATGCTCTTCCAAATCGATATTTCTTGCTGTGGACGGGAAAACCGTCCCTGAGAACGCCTAATTTCCTAAATTTTGGGCTTGAGCGGACGTAGTAGTACGTTCATAGCTGCGGGAATGTCACTCCTAACAGGGAGCCGTCATTGTGGAGCCACGGCTATCGCTGCTCGCTGCCTGTTAGGGTTGGGGTAGAATGTTCAAGGACGCGTTTAGTAACCGGTGAGTGGCCGGACTGCCGGCCCAACTGGTGGCCCCTTGCCTAGCCTGAAAAGAAGGTCCCTTGGGTAGGGAATATATTGATCGGATGGGTGTACTGGCGGCCATATCTCTGTCGTCCCACCCTCATGTCTGGGGAGGGAAGTAGTGACGTGAATGGAAACAGTTCCCGGGTAAATTAGAGGGCACCGTGCGGCAAAGTCTTGGTGACCATACTCGGGGGCCTCCAATTGTAAGGGTATTCCCCCACCCAATCGCAAGGGTTCCTAGGGGAAATGCTGCTCTGGTTACAAGGCCTATATAGTGTGGCGCACCTGCTGGCTTACGGACTCCTGAGTCTCCCGTTGATGGTATTATGGGGAAAGGTCAGGAAAGGTTCTGGGGACATACACAGTACTGTACTCCCGGTTGACAGTGCTCCATCTATGCAGCCGGGCCCAGGATTAGGGGTGGAATCCTGAATAGAAAGTCCCACTCAGGGAATGAGAGATTCCAGTCTCACAAACCGCTTCTTTAAAATCAGGAAACATTATTGCAACAACAGCATTCACTGAAACAGCACACAGCTACAGGAACACAGTAACACAGCAGTAATTTCCAGAATGACCCTGCCTTTCACTCCCAGTCAGGGCCTGGAGCAGGCCTAGCTCTTCCACACCCCCTATCAGAGTAGTGGGAACAGTCTACAGCCTCTCCCAGGGGGAAGGGCCTCAAGTCTGCCAGGTCCCTGACAGCTCGGTTGAGGTAAGACTCAGCTCTCAGGGTAGGAGCAACGAACAATACAGGAAATGCAGATCTTAGAAGAACAGATAAACAAGAGCCCGCCCCGTCCCTTATTGGAACAGGCTGACTGCACTGATTCTCTGACCATGATCTGAGGTGAGTGGGGAGAAGACATCTATTGAAACCTGCATTACAGGGATTATTGCCACAGAGGAGGACACGAATAAAGCCCAAAACCTACCAGGGCTTTAACCGGTAGACACAATTACAATGTCCAAGCGTCATACGGTATACACATACACGCACCCAGAGAGGTACTTTAACGGATAACATTTTACCGCCCAGAGAACGGTTAATTAATACGGTAACACCTACACACCCAGAGGAATAATACCGGATAAACATAAGCCCGACAGGCAATACGTATACACAACAGCCCAGAGGGCAATACCGGTTACACATACATATAAACGGAGGTAATACGGTAGACAATACCATATTACAGACGAGGTAAACGGGTACAGTACACACAACATGCGGAGAGTACTACGGTCACACATGACAAGCCCCCAGAGAGGTAAACGGTTCTACACATACACGTCAGAGAGGAGAGGTACTACGGTATACACATACACGCCAGAGAGGTAATAACGGTATACAAATACAGCCAGAGAGATAATACCGCGTATACATTCACGACCAGAGAGGAATACAGTAGACACATACACGCCAGATAGGTCATAGCGGTATACACAACACGTCTAGAGAGGTATACGGTTATACATACACGACCAGAGGAGGAATACCAGTATACACATTTACACGACCGCAGAGAGGTAATACCAGTATACACATACAACCCAGAGAGTTAACACCATTATACACATTACAGGCCCAGAGAGAGGTAAGTATCGTATACAAGTACACGCCCAGAGAGGTAATACCCATATACACATACACGCCCAGAGAGGTAATGACGGTATACCACATACAACGCCGAGAGGTAATACCGGTAGTACACACACACGTCCAGAGAGGTACGACCGGTATACCATACACGCCCCCAGAGGGTAATACGGTACGGTATTATACACATACACAGCCCAGAGAGTAATACCGGTATCCCATTACACGCCCAGATTAAACCTGTCATTTTTTACGGGACAGAGTGACCAATTCAGGGAACAGTCTGATTCATATGAACAGTCTGGCCCCTATATTACACACATGCCCGGGGCAGTTATGTTGAACACTGAGGGATTGGTGTTGGCTGTCACAATACTGTTGAGATAAGGATCCTGCTTTCTGTAACGGTCTTGGCGGAAGTCCGCAACCCCGGGCGCGCAAAAACCTCGTTATTAAGCCATGCCCCGAGAATCACCTTAATTTCCGTTTATGCACTGCATGTACGATAGACGGTTTATAGATGCGATTGTGCTTTTGTAAGATATTGGAAACAAGGGCTTGGAAAGATAAATAGCCTAATTAGTGCCCCTAAGAAGATACCGTACTGTAAATAGTTTACTCTATAATCTATATACGGTGGGACACGTAGCACACTGTGAGCACGTGACCTGTATATGGGACACGGGTAGATTTTCAGCTGCCAAGCGGTCCCACGCTTTACATTTGCAAAGGGCCCCAAAAAATTAACAATTCTCCCACAATCGCCCCATATACCCATGTCCAAGACCAGAAACAAGTGGGCACGTAACTTAATATATATCAACCTGCGTTAATACACATGCGCAATATAGCCAACTCCCTTTCTCCTGCAAAAAGGTACTGTCAAGGAGTTATATACCCCTTATCCAATAAAAAATCTATACGGCTGCCCACCCCCCCTGAGACAAACTATGCAATAGGTAAATTAATATATACCTGCCAGGGTTCGGTCCTGTTTTATTATAGAAAAAACGAGCACTTACACAAAAAAAAATTGTGGTGGCCAAAATGTGTCGGAAGATGTAATTACTCTCTCTGAGTTGAAACAGTTAATTCAGAGCACAAACATTACTTAAAAATGTTTAATATTATATACAAGACGTGCTTCAGATTACAGAAAAAGCTAATTACAGAACATACAATTACAGTAAATGCCAGAACAGTTTCTTAAAAGAACAGGAGATCTACATTACATACAGAGTCAGGGGCAGAGGTCACTGGGTAGAAAGAGTGAAACAACCTACACCCACCGCCCGTAGCAAATCGCTCAGCTGATAGGTGACGGTTTTAGACGGAAGTAAAAATACTCCTAGGAAAGACGCTTATGGTTTTTGCCTCAATATATAAACCCACTCATAACTTCCTTTAAAAGTCGGCAAAATAACAACTGCACCATCAGTTAAATGACTCATGGAAGTACTAATCTTGGGATCTTCTTTATTGCAATAGGGTACTGGCTTGCAATTCTGGAACCCAGGGCTCTGTGCTGAAAAGCTGCGGGAGGCGTAAAAGTATAGGCGGTCCCATGTTAAAATGGATAAGACGCAAAAAAGTAACGCTGTGTCATGCATTAATAACCAGAATCCCTAGCTGCAAGTGGAAGTGCTGTCGTGTCGTTGTAATTGTAACCCTTCTTATTCCCTTATAATGACTAGTATATAATCGGGCGACGGGTTGAGGGGTGGCCTGAGCCCCCCCCCCCGTACCTGAGAGAGAATTTCAGCCGCAGTGCACGGGGTATCAACTGCGCAGCGGGACACGCAGCTTATAAAAATAGTATTATAGGCAGGGATCACAGGAACACATGAAGGGGCCTGCACAGGAGGAGGACCACGCGCACGTAGGCAATCGTACAGTCTAATTAATAATAAACCTCACTGCGCAGATTTGCCCAGAGTCAGGATTCAGTCCTGGTGCCGTTGTATAATTAGAGCCCCGGTTGGTGCTGCACAGGTTGGAGCTGTGTGGTATGTAGTTAAATGGTTGGCAGGCCTGTTACATACCAAGAGGGGGGGGGGTGTGACCGGGCAGTAGAAGGACACGGTGTGTTTGTAGGAGCGATTTCTCCCAGATGCTTGGCCTTTATGACCCACAGCTTTTTAAAAGGTCCTCTCTATCGACGCCCTGCTGGTCTTTCAGCCCTGCGGACTTCCGCTGTCTTGTCTACCTGGTCATTCGGGACAGATCCTCTTCTCGACACGCGTACATCCTCCTCCCCGCCTATGTATCTCCACTCATGCCGGACATCCCACTACTCAGGGTCCCATCGGCGGATTACGTTTCCTGCTCTCAGCCGTGGGCCCCGAGGGGAGAGATTAATGGCCATCAATATCAGTGGTATGCAGGCAGGTCTATCACATGATACCACCAGGGACAGCATGATACTAGAGGGGTGTACATGTATAAGGAGGAGTGTCCGGGGATATAATGTAACAGGGGGGTTTACTTACGGCGGATCCGGTTATCAAGGAACCCGTTCGAGTAGCGTGGATAGTGATTGATGAACCGGGGTTGTTGTTGTATGGTAAGTGAGTCCATGTAATCTAGTGCGGGTGAGCGGCGGGTAATGGTAGGGGTTTGGTAACGCATTCAGCATCGAAAAAAAGGCCCGTAGGGTTGCGTGTAAAGGTTGGTACGCATACGTTGTAAAGGGAAACGTGGATAACGAGACACCTGTACTTGCAAAACTCTCCCACACAACCCCCACCCCTCCTAACACAACCATCAACGCTATCCCCCACCCCACCAACTCTACTCAACCCCAACCATCACCGATTCCCCCACCCCACCCCCACAAACTCTTCACCCTCTACAGGAAAAGGAAAAACAGGAATCCCAAGTACATATTGTAAATCAATATATTATTTCAATGAAACATGTCCCTTTAAAAAGAAGAGTTTATGATCTGCTAAACAGTCCATCATGAGTCACACCGTGTGTGGTTGCTACAACGCACAGAGCGGGGGAGTTATAAAACCTGTATTATTTCTTTTAGAACCAAGGCGGAGGGAATATTATTTTCCATCAGAGGCCAGTTTCTACCAAAAACCAAACAAAAATGGTACAGCAAAATTTGGCTTTAACAACACAACCGGAACATAGAATCGAAAGGTGAGACAGCAAGAAGCAGATTTGAAATATTTTCTTACAAAATGCTAATTATTATATTTATTTCATGTGATTGAAACAATCAGTATAAGACAAAATAATTTAAGTGTATCATTGGAAAAACTAAATTACGGACGTATTTCCCTTTTGTCTTTTAACGTATAAGGCATTATGGATGCATGGCAGTGACTGTCATGTTTAATAACAGAGGGGCTTACCGAAATATACATTTTATTATGTTTGAGAGGACTATACATTCCTACTATTTTTTTAAGACGTTGAAAGAAAGAACGTAAAACCAAAACCTCCACCAAACGTTCTCCAAAGGACCAGGTCGGAGAGACATGTCGGAAAGAAGGACCAGGGTAGAGAGGCAAGGACCAGGGAAGAGAAGGACCAGGTCAGGAAGGACCAGGCAGAGAAGGCCAAGGTTCAGAGAAGGGACCAGGTCAGAGAAGACCAGGAGGACCAGGCGGAGACGGTGACCCGGTCGGAGGAAAGGAACAGGTCGGAGAGAGGTAGAAGGACCAGGTGGAGAAGGACCAGGTCGGAGAAGGACAGGTCGGAGAAGAAGGACCAGGAGGAGAAGGACCGGTCAGAGCAGGACCAGGTCAGAGAAGGACCAGGAGGGAGGACCAGGTGGAGAAGGGACCAGGCGGAGAAGGGACAGGTTGGAGAAGGAGAGGTCGGAAGAGGTGGAGAAGGAGCAGGTCGGAGAAGGAGCGGGGAGAAGATACGGATGAGTCACAGAAGGAGCAGTTCAGAGAGGAGCAGAGGTCAGAGAAGGACCAGGTCGGAGGAGAAGGACCAGGTCGGGAGAAGGACCAGGTCGGAGAAGAAGGACCAGGTCGAGAAGGGCCAGGTCGGAGCAAGAAGGAACCCGGTCAGGAAGGACCACCATTTATTGCAATTCAATTTTTAGTAACATTTAAAGAGTTTCAAAATGATTTATAGCCAAACATTTTGCCACTGTATATAACATTTGTACCCATAATATATATATATTAAATTTGCGGGACGAGAGAGAAGAGGAACAGGGGACGAGAGAGAGAGAACAGCGGGACGAAGAGAGAGAGAGGAGAGGAGAGCGAGAACACGGGACGGAGAGGGGAGGAGAGAGAGTAGAGAGAGAGAGAGAGATATTATATATAACATCTACTATATATAATTATATATATATATAACATGGACTATTATATTATATATAGTGACTTACATTAACTTCGCACCACCCCAGGACCCCTAACTGTCAGGTTTTGGATATCAGCTCAGCGCAGGTGGCCCAATAGAGGCTCAGTCGGCGGAGTCTATCATCGAGCACCTGCCTGACTGAGATGAAGCGGAATGACTGATGGGGCCCTGTGCTGAAGCAGCAGGGATGTATTGTCCGTTGTAAAACACAGCTTGCTTGTGATGATTGCATTTACCTCTGTGTTGAAGCAATTAGAGTATGTAATTTGGACTATCTTGGTCTTTTTAGGGTTTTTTGTCGCTCTCACAGCTTTTGTTGTTGTCTTTTTCCGGTGGTTTTGTTGTCTACTTTTTTTTTTTCTTTTTTCTTTCTGCTGTTTTTTTGGCACAGTCCTTTCTTATTTTGCTTCTTTTGTTTTTTTTGGTGCTTACTTTAGTCTTTGTAACCTTTCTTCTGTTTTCTGTTGCTTTTTGTCCTTATGTGGTATATTAGTTGATTGTTATTGTAAATATGTTTGTGTTTCTTTTTCCCCATACTTCGCTCCAATTCGTATTATGGTGGAATGTAGAAAGAGATGGCATTTTGTGCTGTCGTGTGTGTCTAGTGGAGTTGGGTTGGTGTTGGTCAGTAATGTTGCAGTTCGGGTTTTCTGTGTTATTCCCGTTGATTTCCTTTTGTAAGGAACCCCAACCCTCTCTAATAGCGCGCCTGAGATCAGATGCATTGTAAGGAACCCCAACCCTCTCTAATAGCGCGCCTGAGATCAGATGCATTGTAAGGAACCCCAACCCCCTCTAATAGCGCGTCCGAGATCAGATGCATTGTAAGCAACCCCAACCCTCTCTAATAGCGCGTCTGAGATCAGATGCATTGTAAGGAACCCCAACACTCTCTAATAGCGCGTCTGAGATCAGTTGCATTGTAAATTCTTCTGTATTTGGTACAATTTTCAAAATCACATGAACATGTCAGGGAACCCTTTACGGATGTCCGGGGAAGGCGTTTCCTAGGAACCCCTGTTGAAAAACACTGGTGTAGACCATTGGTAACATAACAGTCTTCCTTTAACAAATGGGAACATTGATGGGACAGAGATGCAGAATTTGAGAATATGCTTATACTTATCTCCTCCTACATATTTGTAAGCGAAGGATTAGTGATCAATAAGATGTATGTGTGTGATGTACGGAATTTTCTCTTTACTTGTGACTACTTGTGTGCGTAAAACAATGCAGTTTTGGGAATAGCAGCCTAAGAAGGGTCCATCATTAAACAGTTCCTAGTTATCTAGTGGTGGGCGATATCTTGGTTAGGAATATAAACTGAATCCCAGCTGGTCAGTACTCCTTGTAGTTGTGTCAGAAGGTGTCAGAAGGTGCCCTGGTCCTCAGCGCTGACGAGCCCTGAAATGTGTGTTCTTTATAAAGTCTCAGGTGAAAGAATTTCATTATCCTGATATTTTATACAATACCATCAATTATTTTACATTGCTGGTACAGTATGCATACTTTGTTTTTTTTACACAAATATATACACCTGGTTAGAAGATAAAGAGGCGAACGATGCATTGCAGGTGTTTCCGTCGCTGCTAATACCGGTGTGATAGTGAATGGGACAGGACTAACCTGCCACTTCCCGTAACACACATTGCAACAACACAACATTTCCTGTCGCTTAACTTCCTGCAAAATGTGACCGTCATTTCAGCTCTTGTTAACATCTCTACAATTCTCTTCTGAGTCACAAGATTACACGCACCTCGATCAATGCAATATGATTCATATTGTGGAGAATAAAATGCACACAGTGAAGTTTAGACTTGAACTTACTCACAAAAGCAAAAGCATTTAGTAAAGAACTGCCCTCAAATACGATATCTCCACCGCTGAAGTGTGTATTATGGAGAAGCACATCATAGCAAATATGGCCATTACATTCTATAAACACACTATATACACCCTGACTGCCCACAGACACACACACGCCCTCTACTGTACCCACAGACACACACCCTCTACTGTGCCCACAAACCCCTCTACTGTGCCCACAGACACACCCCCCTCTACTGTGCCCACAGACACACACACCCTCTACTGTGCCCACAGACACACACACACACACACAC
>WSYH01002845.1:0-17153 GCA_036426205.1 Ascaphus truei | reverse complement strand
GTGCCCAAAGACACCCCCCCTACAGTGCCCACAGACACCCCCCCTACAGTGCCCACAGACACACTCTATACACCCCTACTGTGCCCAGACACACACGCCCTACTGTGCCCACAGACGCACACTGTGCCCATACGACACACGCCTAGTATGCCCATATAACATACACTATACACCCCCCTACAACACAGACACACTATACACACCTACTGTGTATAGATACAACCCACCCCCCCTCCTCCTAGTGTATCCATACACTATAGAGACACAGAGACCTTGGATAGGGATAGTTAGGTAGGTGGGATAGAGGTAGGTAGGAGGGGGGATAGAGGTAAATAGGGGGCATTAAAAGTGTGGGGGGAGGGGGGTAGAGGTAAGTGGAGGGGGGTAGAGGTAGGTAGGAGGGGTATACACACTACCTCACCTGCAGTAGTGGGGGTTGGGAAAGAGGTTGGGGAATAGAGGTAGGAGGGGTAGAGGTAAGTGGAGGGGGGTAAGAGGTAGGTAGGAGGGGTGTTCACACTATCTCACCTGCAGTGGGGGGGGGGAGATAGAGGTAGGAGGAGGTATCACACTAACGTCACCTGCAGTGGGGGGTAGTAGAGGGTTAGAGGGTGAGGTAGGTAAAGGTGGGGAATAGAGGTAGGTAGGAGATGTTATACACTACCTCACTTGCAGCAGGGGGGGTGAGGTCAGGTGGGAGGGTGGGTAAGAGGTGGGGGAGGGGGGTAGAGGTAGGTGGGGGTGGGGGTAGAGGTAGATGGAGGAGGGGTAGTAGGTGGGGGATAGCGGTAGTAGAAGGTGGTGGGGGTAGAGTCGGTGGGGTAGAGTTGTAGGAGGGGGGTATACACACTACAATCACATGCAGCAGGGGGCTAGAGGTAAGGTAGGAGAGAATAGAGGGGGTGTAGAGGTTAGGTGGGTGGTAGAGGTAGGAGGGGGGTATAGGGTAGGGTAGTAGGGAGGGTAGAGGGGGGGTCAGGTAGGTAGGAGGTTAGGGGGGGGGGTGGACGGGGGTAGAGGTAGGTACGGAGGGGACTGGGGACGAGGTGGCGATGTAGAGGTAGGGAGGGGGTACGGAGGTAGGTACGGAAGATCAGCGGGGGGTCGCGGTCGAGCCGTTTCGTCGGTCGTTCGGCGGGGCTCGAGGGGTTCCGGTCGGCGGGGTTGTCGCTGTCGGTCGGCGGGGCTCGCGGGGGGTCCGGCTCGGTGCGGGGCTGCGGGGGTCTCCGGTCGGCGGGGCTCGCGGTCTGTCCTGGGGTCTCCGCCGGGGGTTCGCGTCGGCGTGGTCGCGGTCGGGATCGGCGTGGCTCGCGGGTGGTCTCGTTCGGTCGGCCTGGGCTCGCGGGGGGTCTCGGTCGGCCGGGGGTCGCGTTCGTAGGAGGGGGTAGAGGTAGGTAGGAGGGGATAGAGGGGGGGGTAATAACCTTTGCTTTCCTGCCCAGCCTTCACCTGCGCTCTCACCCGATTGGCTCTCGCAGGTCACGTGCCCCGGACGCGGCCTCACCCACCCTACCTGGGCGCCGTTGCTGCCGAGAGGCAGTGAGGCAGCGCGCGCCCCCTAACAACGCCTGCGTGCGCGCTCCTGCCTCACTGCGTGCCTACGCACGCACGCGGGTGCACGCCGCTTGCCTAAAGAGCGTGCCTGCAGTTCCCCAGAGCCGGCGGCAGAGGGCGCTACATACCCACCCAGCATTATAATATATATATTATATATTAATTACTAGATATATAATGATATAAAGCAGTGATGCTATGCTGGGGTGAGGGCAGCACAGGCCTATTATCCCACACACCATATTATAAGCTCCAGAGTCGTGTTAAAAAAAATATATATATTTTGCAGGGTATTAAATATGGCCGCCGTCCTGAAACGTCCTAAGAAAAGGATTATTAGATTATTATTGATGCTGCAAACTTTTTTCGTGCTTAAAGCAGCCGTTCTTTCAGAGCTCCCCCATATCTTTATATATAGATGGGGTTCCCGGCGTTGAACCGCATTCATTTCAACTCAGAGGGGTCCCTTGCGCCCAAAAATACGTAGCGCAGAAGGTGCCCTTGACACAAGAGATTTAAACCTCCATTTTGTTTCCCACTGGGGGGGACGGTGCCGGCAGAACCTTTTCTAGTAAATGAGCTGAAATGAGATCTCTGTTGAACCCCTGTTTTCTATACACGGAATATATTAGGCTGCGGCCCAGCTGGCGCTGAATGCGCTCATGCTTGAGAGCGGTGACGTCCCCAACTCTCTAAGCATGAGCGCCGGGTGTCCTGCCTATTTTGCAAGCGTGGACAGGGGGGGGGGGGGGCATTGCGGTCAAGTTGAGCGCGCTTCAAAGTCAGTTTTTTTTGTCTGCTGAAGCGCCAAGCTTGGGTGAGTGTGCGTGTGAGCGGGGACTTCCACATAAAGACTGCGATAAGTAGAAGCGGCAAGCGCCGGGACGCAGCCTAACTGAGATGGGGGGAACTTGACGGATATCGACGGTCTATTTCGATTCAGTGAAGACGTTCGGGGCGGGCGTCACCTTTTTTTTTAATTACTTCCACTTTTGAAATTCAATCTCGAAAAACCTGTTTTTTTTAAAGTCAATTTTCTCCAATTTTAGAAAAGATTAATTAAAAATGGTGTGCCTGTGTGATGTGTGATGTGTGATGTGTGATGTGTGATGTGTGATGTGTGATGTGTGATGTGTGATGTGTGATGTGTGATGTGTGATGTGTGATGTGTGAGTGTGTGCATGTGTGTGTGTCGTGCTTGGTGCTTCTGCGCTTTGTGCTTGTGATGTGTGCTGTGTGCGTGCCTGATGATGATGTGTGAGTTCTGTGTGCTGTGTTGCTGTGTGCTCTGTAGTGTGTGCTGTGTCCTGTGATGTGTCTGCCTGTGTTCGTGTGTGGGCTGTCTGGGCTGTGTGCTGGTGTGCTGTGTGCGTGTCTGCTGTTGCTTGTGATGCTGGTGCTTTGTGTGCCTGTGCGTGCTGTTTCTTGTGCTGTTTGGCTGGGCTGCTGTTGTCTGTGTGTTTGTGTGTCTGTGTGTTGTGTGTTGTGTGAGGTGTTGATGTGTGTTGTGTGTTGTGTGTGTGTGCTTGTGCCTGTGGTGCCTGTGTGTTTGTGTGCTGTGTGCTCGTGTGCTGATGTGGCTGTCTGACGCATTTGTGTTGTGTTGCTGTGTGTTGTGTGGCTGTATTGGCTTTGTGTGCTGTGTTGCTTGGTCTGCGCTGTTTGTGTTTGGTGTGCTGTGTGACATGTGTGCTTTGTGTGTTGTTGCTGCTGTGTTGTGTGTTGTGTGATGTGTGATGTGTGTTGTGTGATGTGTGTTGTGTGATGTGTGATGTGTGATGTGTGATGTGTGATGTGTGATGTATGAGATATGTGTGATGTGTGATGTGTGATGTGTGATGTGTGATGTGTGATGTGTGATGTGTGATGTGTGTTGTGTGTTGTGTGTTGTGTGTTGTGTGTTGTGTGTTGTGTGTTGTGTGATGTGTGATGTGTGATGTGTGTTGTGTGTGTGGTAAAAGGAGAAACAGACTTGCCCCTCGCTCATCTCGTTTGTCCTGTGCTTCGTTAAGGACCTAACTTTTAGCTTGTTAATGTGTGTGTTGCAGAGAGGTATTTCCGCGTCCCCTGGAAGAAAGGCGGTGAAAAGGCTTTTCCGGTGGTGACTTATTTACCTGAACTGGTGAGACGGCAGAATCAGCGCAGCACGCGGTGTCCTGTTATATTATTAATATGCCGGCATTAAACAGTTATTAAAAACACTTTTACCGGCAAGCAAAGCCTGACAATAAGAATAATTATAAGATAGCTGAATATCCAGTCTTCCGGCCCTAAATATATTTCGGGTTGTGTTTTTGTTTTAATAAAAATATGAAGGGGGGGGGGGGGGGGGGAAATGAAAATATACTTTGTGAAACTTTGGTGAAATTGTTTTAAACTTCACATTTCTGCCACAAAAATAATGTGCAGGTTTTTCAAAAAGTCTGACCATTTTATTAAAACAAAAAAAACTTTCCTCAAAAAAACCCCCCTTTTTGAATTTCAGTGCCCGGGGCACAGGGAGGAGATGGTGACCAGGTCAGTGTGACAAGGAGCTGACACTCTGATGGGAACGCAGCTCCCCAGCTGACTTTAATGGCCGATCAATACAACTGATGTTATCACTATGAGTAACCATAGTAACAGTTTGCTTTCTTATGTGGCGCTGAGCATGTGTTCCTGCTGATTATTAGCAAATAAAAATACCACGTGCTCCCACGGGAGCTGAGGCGTGCCACGGGAGCAGAGGGGTGCGATGGCGCTGAGGCGTGCCACGGGAGCAGAGGGGTGCGATGGGAGCAGAGGCATGCCACGGGAGCAGAGGGGTGCGATAGGAGCAGAGGCGTGGCAGCTGAGGCATGCCACGGGAGCAGAGGGGTGCCACGGGAGCAGAAGGGTGCGATGGCAGCTGAGGCGTGGCACGGGAGCTGAGGCGCGTGCGACAGCTTCACACCGTTTTGTGGCTCTTGCCCAAATGGTAGTGGGTTCATGGTGTCTGAGGCGTGGGACTGTCCAAAGCCCATTAGCACAGGGGTTCTCAACTCCAGTCCTCAAGCCCCTCCAACAGTTCAGGTTTTCAGGGTATCCCTGCTTCAGCACAGGTGGCTCATTCAGTCCCTGCTTCAGCACAGGTGGCTCAATCAGAGGCTCAGTCTTCAAAGCTGGGATATCCTGAAAACCTGACCTGTTGGGGGGGTCTTGAGGACCGCAGTCGAGCCCCCTGCTTTAGCATGTTAAGCATTTCATTTTCTCCCAAACCCCCGGTGAAACATCTCTGCCGAGCCCCGACGGGCGATCATGTCACCCACGTAGCGAGCGTCCCGCGAACTAGCGAAAGACGGGAAGCGTAACATGGGGTGCGCCGTACTTACAGCTTCAGCATTCGGGGAAAGGCGCGATTCCAGACCAATGAGCAGTGTTACGGGTCGCGATCCCCCGCGAAGCTTTCTCACATCTTTACCAAGAAGTCCTTATCTGTTTGTAGCCTTCGCTGCAGCGCGGCGCATTCGCCTTCCACGAAACCTCATTGTATACGCTGCTAAAATAGCTCCCGACACTCTAGGGGTGCCAGGCGGCTTCTCCAACAATACAGGACACAATGGTGAAAGGTGCGACACGCTCGAGACACACACACTCCTCTATCTCTGCTCCATGCTGTTTCCTCCTCATCTTTGCCCCACCCCCAGGCTCCTGACACCTCCTCCTGATTGGCTGCATTACCCAGCAGCAGCCAATCAGGATGGAGGAAGCTGCCCAACCCCCCTGCTCGTGGAATTCCTGTACCTCCCCCCCCCCAAAGCCCGTCAGGTCACTATGTACAGAGAGGTAATACCGGACACATAGATGTCCAGAGAGGTAACACCGGTATACACATATATATACAGAGAGGTAATACCGGTGTAACGGGTATTCCCTATGAATACCGCCGCTACTACCTGCTGTGCTACCTGTTGGCTCTCAGGAGCCTAAGCCTCCGCTTGGGGAACCTGGGGTACATACATATCATACATCTCTAGGTGCAACGCCTCCATCAGGAAGTATAGCTTGTTCAGTGGCTAGCAATAGGGTATTCTCTTGCCGGTCAATGTCATAGTGCTTGCTGATGAGGCGGGCGTCCGCCAGACCAGGTAATGTCCTTACTGCGCTGCAGACAGTAAACATGGAGACATCAGCAGGCACTCCGTCTACGGCGACCACGTGTCGCAGAAGCTCTCCTAGCTTTTCGGCCCAGTCGGCCACTTGTTTGGGCGTGAGCGCAGACATGCTGACTGACAGGGTAACGGTACTACAAAGTGGGGCAGTGTCCCTATCTAGGGCCTGTCCCTAAGCTCCACAAGCTATTAGGTGACTCAGGACCTAACTGGGACCTTGGGGGCTGCTGGCCTATGCAGAGGGTCACTGACCCCTGCATCCACCTCTTACCCCTAGCTGGTCCGGATCCTGAGTGCCTGCGTAGCTGCAAAACCCCGCGAAATGTATCTAATGGGAGCAGGGGAATCCGGCCTTCTGATTGGCTCCCTGGCGTCAGGTGTCTCTGCCCCTAAGCACCCTGGGGGCTGGCAGTCTATTCTCGCGCATGCGCGAGCTGTCTGAGCCTCCCGCGCTGTGCATTGCCATTGCGCATGCGCAACAGCCCTGTGTATGGCGGCGCCCTGCTTCCCGAGCCGCCGGGCCGGTAGCAACGCGATCGCGGCCTTAGCGACGGCCCGATCGCGTCCCCGGCAACCGGCCCGCTCGCGTCCCTAGCTACCAGGGATTCCGATGCCGCTCGCGTCCCTAGCAACGCGCGGCTCGCGGGACAACAGAAGGGGGGTGAGTGCGCGAGGGGGGGCCTGGCTACACGCGAGGGGGGACCTGGCTACATCCTCCCCCTGGTGAAAACTCCAACGTCCTCGCTTGGACCACATAACTTCCCACCAATGTACAAAAATTATATAATAAAAATGCAGTAAACATATAACTTAGCACAGGTAACTCTAAACGAGATTGCATAATTCGTTGAGCATCACAATCACAGACTGTATCTTACTACGAGAACACTGCTGAGCCTCATAATGGGGTGCCCCCATTTGATCGTAAGTAACCCTAGTTGGCGGGTACCTAACTCGTTGACTCCGTCGGAGTTGTTCTTCGGCAACTCCCTCGGGGGAGTAATAAGCATAGTCCTGAGGCCTAGCCTCTTCCCTTGAGGGGAGAAATGTCTCTGAGGGTACAAAACACGGGCTCTGTGGATCCAAAGGCTGGCCTGTTGGTGCCACCTTAGTAGGCATTGGCCTACGGGGCCCTTTACCCGTAGCTCCTTCGGGAGATGCCCCTTCTGCGGGGTGGTCCCTTTGAGAGGGTCCCTCCATAGGGTCTTCCGGAGTTTCAGAGTGAGTCTCGTTAGTTACAGTCTCTTGACCCACCTCTGATAGATCGAACTCACCGTTGAGCGGTGTGGCCTGTAGTTCCTCTTCTTCATCTCCCACTTGGGGGATGGGGAGAAGGTGATTACGATGCCAAACCTTTACCCGACCATCGGTGTCTCTGATGCGATAAACCGGGAGGCCAGGCATCTGTGACTCCACCTCATATACGCCATCTCTCCACCGGTCCGCCAGTTTATGTTTTCCGGGGATTCCCAAATTACGAAGTAACACTGCATCCCCAGGACGTAACTCTCGATACTTGACTTTATTGTCATAACGTCTCTTGTTACCAGCATTCAGTTTGGCTGTAGACTTCTCAGCCTGTTGGTACGCTTGTTGCAGACTGTCTTTTAGCCTTTGCACGTACTTAAAATGAGTGTTATTGAATATCCCATCCGTTGATACTCGGAGACGCACATCTACTGGAAGTCTGGCCTCCCGCCCAAACATGAGGAAGTACGGGGAGAACCCAGTGGACTCATGGCGAGTACAGTTGTACGCGTGTACCAACGTTTCTACGTGACGACTCCATTCTGCTTTCTGCGTTCCCTTCAGAGTTCCAAGCATGTCCAACAGGGTCCTGTTGAATCGTTCAGGTAAAGCATCTCCTTCAGGGTGGTACGGCGTCGTCCGGGATTTGGCGATGTTCAGCATTTTAAGTAATTCTCGGATCAGAGTACTCTCAAAATCTCGCCCTTGGTCGGAGTGAAGTCGGTTTGGAAGACCGTAGTGAACGAAGAACTTTTCCCATAGAACTTTCGCGACCGTGATAGCCTTCTGGTCTTTTGTGGGGAAGGCCTGTGCATAGCGGGTGTAATGGTCCGTGATGACCAGCACATTACCGATTCCTCGACTATCAGGTTCGATACACAGGAAGTCCATACACACCAGGTCCATTGGACCAGAACTCTTTAGATGGGCCATGGGAGCTGCTCGGGTAGGCAACGTCTTGCGTTGAACGCACCGGGAACAACGGCGGCAGTGTTGTTCCACCGCTTCCCGCATCTTGGGCCAGAAAAACCGGTCTCGGACTAGCCCAAAAGTCTTCTCTACCCCGAGATGCCCGTGGTCATCGTGTAGAGACTTCAACACCATATATCTCAAGTTTTGGGGTAGAACTAGTTGTCGCCTATCAGGGTGGTTATGATATGGAACTACCCTATAGAGCAAACAATTATCTATCTCGAACTTGTCCACCTCACGCATGAGTAACGCGACCAGATCTCGGGGAGCACTCTTCAGTAGAGCAGGGTTCTTCCGCTGAACGGCTTGTCGAATTATGCTGATCACTGGATCTCTTAATTGATAGTCTACTAAGTCTTTCCATCTTATGACTTTGTCCTGGGTTATGTTCATCCCTGCGGGGCCGCAGTAGGCTGCAGGGATCGCTTGCGACTGGCACCCTAACGAATCGGCAACTCTTAGTTCAGAGAATGCGACCTGATCATTGATGACGGCCGCTATACTACACATTGCTCGCATCCCAGGTCCAGGGATCTCTTCCCATTCATCATCATCAGGGGTGGCACTCAATCCGGGTCGTCGTGATAGAGCATCGGCCCCAATGTTCAGAGGCCCTGGCTTGTACTTCAGGGAGAATCGGTAATTACATAGTGTCGCCAACCATCGGTGTCCGGCTGCATCCAATTTGGCTGAAGTATTGATGTACGTGAGGGGATTGTTATCGGTCCTTACCTCAAACGTAACACCATAGAGGTAATCATGAAGTTTCTCCGTGATCGCCCATTTGAGAGCCAGGAACTCTAACTTGTGCACCGGATATTTCTGCTCACTGGGTGTCAGACTGCGGCTGATGTAGGCTACCGGCCGAAGACCCCCGGGGTGTTTCTGATGAAGGACAGCGCCCAGTCCATTGAGACTGGCATCCACATGCAGGACATATGGTTGTTCTGGGTCAGCATAGGCAAGCACTGGTGCTTCAGTCAGGCTTTTCTTCAAATTCAGGAAGGCCCGTTCACACTCAGGCGTCCACTTATCACCAAACGGTTGACGGGCCGACGTGGCCTTTCTCCCAGTATCTTCAGGGTATATCTTCAGCAAATTGTTCAGGGGTTTAGCTCGACTAGAGTACCCTTCCACGAACCGACGGTAATACCCGCAGAACCCGAGGAAGGATCGCAGTTCCGCGACATTATCGGGACGCGGCCAGTTCACCACCGCTTCTACTTTGGCTGGATCAGTAGCAA
Organism: Ascaphus truei; assembly: GCA_036426205.1. Classification (NCBI taxonomy): domain Eukaryota; kingdom Metazoa; phylum Chordata; class Amphibia; order Anura; family Ascaphidae; genus Ascaphus; species Ascaphus truei. Next base: position 8,005 of record WSYH01002845.1, on the reverse strand, counting down.
TCCCCTGGGCAGACACGATGTGTCCCACGTAGGTCACTGAGGTGTGGCAAAACCTACACTTGTCGAGTGATAGCTTCAATCCTTCTTGGCCAAGACGATCTATCACCTTCAGTAGCCTCTCCTCGTGTTCTTCTAAGGTCTTCCCAAAGACAATGATATCGTCCAGGTAAACCAGGCACTCCCGAGGATTCATGTCCCCTATTGTTTTTTCCATCAACCGCTGGAAGGTAGCAGGGGCTCCGCATATACCTTGGGGCATACGCGTGAACTGGTAGAAGCCCAGGGGACAGACGAAGGCAGTCTTTTCCTGATCCTCTTCACTCATGGGTACCTGGTAGTACCCAGATCGCAAATCGAGCACACTAAACCATTGGCTCCCATTCAGAGCGTTCAGGATCTCTTCAATACGAGGGAGATTGTATTGGTCAGGTACCGTACGATTATTTAGGGTTCGATAATCGACGCACAATCTTACAGATCCATTCTTCTTCCTTACTACCACTATGGGTGATGCATAAGGACTCCGCGACTCCGTCAGTATTCCAGCGGTCTTCATCTCCTCCAGGACATCCCTTACATCGTCCACATCCCTGGGGGCGATACGACGAGAGCGTTCACGGAACGGAGTGGCGTCATTCAGTCTAATAGTGTGTTGGGCGCTGCGACTGCGGCCCACATCCATCTCGCTGGTAGAAAATACTGTTTTTCTTTCCTTCAGCTTGGCTGTCAGTCGATCCTTCCACTCGGTCGGCAGGGTCGAATCTCCGAAGTTGAAGTCCAGGTCGACTAACCGCTCACCTACTGCAGCGGCATTCACCTGGGGCGCGGGTTCCACCGGGCTGACGGGATATATACTGCCCAGACTTTCTCCTACATCGATGTTCATTGGAAATGGAGAGATGTTTTGGATATACACATGGGTTCGGAGAGCAACTCGGGTCGTCCACTCTTTTACTTCAGGTATTACCCGATACCCCCGCTGGATCTCTTCCTCAGGGTCACTCTCCAGAGAGAACAGATGATCGGTCTCCTCCCGATCCGGATAACAGCACCAAACGGCCAGGCGTTTCACTCCCCCTGGTGAAATGGTCGTCAGTCCGCGTTGACGATTGTAGAGGTCCCCGTGACGCTCTAGGGCATATACTCGGTTGCACTCCTCTCTCAGTACAGGATCTAGGCGGGCATCGTCCATTGGCAATTCATTAGTCTCCTTCAAGTAGGCTCTGATGACAGCTCGTACTATATCCGTATTTGTCCCGAGGATGACCGGATACTGACACTGTCCTTGAGGTTTTGGGCACACCATTGCCTCCACACTCATGGGATGTTTCTTGCCGGTATTCAATTGAAGTATCTCCAGTTGAACGCTCACAATCCCATCGATAGGGTAATCTTCGTTGCTCAACCCCCTCACTTTCATATGTTCCGCCGACCGCAGGGGACAATGCTTCAGGTGCTGGTCGTAGAAGTGCCGGTATATTATGGTCACTTGAGACCCGGTGTCCAATAGAGCAGCAGCATAGACTCCCTCTACTACCACACGTACGATGGCCGAAGGGCCCACCTGACAGTAGCCATCTCCCCCTGGAGTTCCTTCGCCTGGGCTCAGGTCAGGAGGGGCTTCGGGAGGCGTGGGAGTAGCCTCGGTGGTTTTGGCTTCTGAGGTCTGCCTCTGACAGATCATAGTCCTGGCCGAGCTTCCTTTACGGAGCGTTTCCTTTTCTTGGGTGTCTCCATTAGGGCACTCTCTAGAGAAATGGCCTTTCTGTCCACAGGTATAGCAGACGATGTCTTTGAGGTCCAGTCGTCTTGGGTAGGTGGGGGAGGATCTCCCCCGAAGCCCGCCCTTTCGTTGAGGGCGACTGGGGTGGCGCATCTTCCTCTTTGACAGTTGTCTTGGTCCGGCGAGCTGAGGCTCCCGGGGTGTTACTGACCGGAGGTTCTCTGACCTTGGGGCCTGCATGCAGCTTGGTATAGGCCTCATGCCCTTTTACGATCCCCAGAATGTCCATGAAGGTAGGGGGGGGTCCCTCCTTTAGTGAGCACCTGATCATGATCACGATGTGGTGAGTGGGGATGGCCCCTCGGAGGAACTGCTTGCGCCGATATTCGTCCATCTCTGAAGATAGGATGAGGCCGCAAGTTCGCAATTTCCACAGGACCAGCTGGATGCGTTGCAGGAAGTCGGACAGGTCTTCCTTCTCCTTCTGTCGGAGAGCGTAATATTTGAACCACAGCTCGCTCTCCTCTTCCTCTTTGCCATAGATCTGGACTAGCAAGTCTACCATCTGGTGAGCAGAGAGATCAGGGTCTTGGTCACGCTGTGCACTGACCATGGTGGCCGCTGGGGGTCGTAGGCTTTCCAGGATTCTCTGCCGTCTAACCGTTTCAGAGCAGGGCCATTCGTCGATCACCTTGAGGGTATGCTCCTTCCAAGAATCGATACTTTCTTCGCCTGTGGGGACAGGAACCGTCCCTGAGAACGCCTTCAATTTCCTATAATTTTGGGCTTGAGCGGACGTAGTTATCGCTTCCACTAGCTGCGGGAATGTCACTCCTAACAGGGAGCCGTCATTGTTGGAGCCACTGGCTATCGCTGCTCGCTGCCTGTTAGGGGTTGGGGTAGAACTGTTCACGGACCGGTTAGTAACCGGTGATGTGGCCGGACTGCCGGCCCAACTGGTGGCCCCTTGCCTAGCATCTGAAGAGAAGGTCACTCTGGGTAGGGATATATCTGATCGGATGGGTGTACTGGCGGCCATATCTCTGTCGTCCCAACCCTCATGTCTGGGGAGTGAAGTGACGTGACTGGAAACAGTTCCCGGGTAAATTAGAGGGCACCCGTGCGGCAAAGTCTCTGGTAGATACACTACTCGTGGGCCTCCAATTGTAACGGGTATTCCCCCACCCAATCGCAAATAGGGTCTCCTAGGGGAAATGCTGCTCTGGTTACAAGGCATAATAGTGTGGCGCACCTGCTGGCTTACAGGACTCCTGAGTCTCCCGCTTGATGGTATTATGGGGAAGGTCAGGACAGGCTTCTGGGGACATACCCAGTACGTACTCACGGTGACAGTGCCTCCATCTATTGCAGGCCCCAGGATATGGGGTGGAATCCCTGGAATAGAACGTCCCACTCAGGGATGAGAGATTCCAGTCTCACAACCGCTTCTTTATAAATCAGGAACACTTTATTGCACCAACAGCATTCACTGAAACAGCATACACAGCAGTACAGGAACACAGTAACACAGCAGTACTTCTCAGAATGACCCTGGCCTTTCACTCCCAGTCAGGGCCCTGGAAGCAGGCCTAGCTCTTCCACTACCCCCTATCAGAGTAGTGGGAACAGTCTACCAGCCTCTCCCAGGGGGAGGGCCTCAAGTCTGCCAGGTCCCTGACAGCTCGGTTAGGTAAGACTCAGCTCCTCTCAGGGTAGGAGCAACTGACTCAATACAGGAAATGCAGATCATTAAGACAGATACAACAAGAGCCCGCCCCCGTCCCTTATTGGACACAGGCCTGACTGCACTGCATTCTCTGCCTCACTGATCTGCAGTGAGTGGGGAGAACCCATCTTAACTCCTGGTAAACCTGCCCTTACCAGGGATTATTGCACAGAAGGAGGACAGAATAATAGCCCAAACCTACCAGGGCTATACCGGTATACACATACATGTCCAATGCGGTAATACTGGTATACACATACACGCCCAGAGAGGTAATACCGGTATACACATACACGCCCAGAGAGGTAATACCGGTATACACATACACACCCAGAGAGATAATACCGGTATACACATACACGCCCAGAAAGGCAATACCGGTATACACATACACGCCCAGAGAGGCAATACCGGTATACACATACATATACAGAGAGGTAATACCGGTATACACATACATATACAGAGAGGTAATACCGGTACACACATACATGCCCAGAGAGGTAATACCGGTATACACATACACGCCCAGAGAGGTAATACCGGTATACACATACACGTCCAGAGAGGTAATACCGGTATACACATACACGCCCAGAGAGGTAATACCGGTATACACATACAGGCCCAGAGAGATAATACCGGTATATACATTCACGCCCAGAGAGGTAATACCAGTATACACATACACGCCCAGATAGGTAATAGCGGTATACACATACACGTCTAGAGAGGTAATACCGGTATATACATACACGCCCAGAGAGGTAATACCAGTATACACATACACGCCCAGAGAGGTAATACCAGTATACACATACACACCCAGAGAGGTAACACCATTATACACATACAGGCCCAGAGAGGTAATACCGGTATACACGTACACGCCCAGAGAGGTAATACCCATATACACATACACGCCCAGAGAGGTAATGCCGGTATACACATACACGCCCAGAGAGGTAATACCGGTATACACACACACGTCCAGAGAGGTAATACCGGTATACACATACACGCCCAGAGGGGTAATACCGGTATACACATACACGCCCAGAGAGGTAATACCGGTATACACATACACGCCCAGTATTACCTGTCATTTTTTACTGGACAGAGTGACCAAATTCAGGACAGTCTGATTCAATACTGAACAGCTGGCCACCCTATTTGACACACATGCCCGGGGCAGTTATTGTTGACACTGAGGATATGGTGTTGGCTTGTCACAATACTGTTGAGATAAGGATCCTGCTTTCCTGTAACTGTCCTTGGCGAAGTCGCACCCCCGGGCGCGCAAAAACCTCGTTATCAGCCCTGCCACGTCGTCACCTTATTTTCCTTTTATGACACTTGCATGTCAGATCGCGGTTTATAGCTTGCGATTGTTGCTTTTGTCAGATATTTGAAACAAGCTGTAAAGATAAATAGCCTATTAGCTGCCTAAGAAGATACACGTACTGTAAATAGTTTACTCTCTAATATAATATAAACTGTGCTGACACGTATGGCACACCTGTGAGCACGTGACCTGTATATGGGACAAGGGTAGATATTCAGCTCGCAAGCGGTCCCACGCTTTACATTTGCAAAGGTCCCTCAAATTAACAATATCTCCCCACAATCTGCCCCCATATACCACCTGTCACAGACAGCACACAAGTGGGCACGTAACTTAGATATATATCCAACCGTGGTTAATACACATGGCTACTCTAGCCAACTCACCTTTCTCCTGCAAAAAGGTACTGTCAATGAGTTAATATTTACCCCTTACTCAATTACAATCATATCTATACGCTGCCACCCCCTGAGAAACTATGCACAATATGTAAATTAATATATATCTGCCAGGGTCTCAGGTCCCTGTTTATTATAGAAAAAAACTATGCACTTAACACACAAAAATTTGTTGTGGCAAAATGTGTCTGAAGATGTAATTACTCTCTCCTGAGTGCAACAGTTCATTCAGAGCCCCAAAACATTACTTAAAGAATGTTTTAATATATATACAAATACAGTGCTTCAGATTACAGAAAAAGATAATTACAAGAACATACAATTACAGTAAATGCAGAACAGTTTCTTAAAATAACAGGATATACATTACATTACCAGATGTCAGAGGTCAGAGGTCACTGGCGTAGAAAGATGAAACACCATACACCCACCGCCCGTCGCAAATCAGCTGCTAGGTTGACGGTTTTACGACGGAGTAAAAATACTCCTAGGAAATGACGCTTATGTTTTTGCCTCAATATATAAACCCACTCATAACTTCCTTTAAAGACTCGGCAAAATACAACCTCACCCTCAGTTAAATGACTCATGAATACCTAATCTTGGGATCTTTCTTTATCTGCATAGGGTTACTGGCTCTGCACTTCTGTAACCCAGGCTGTGCTGAAAAGCTGCGGGAGGCGTAAACGTATAGGGGTCCCATGTTAAAATGGATAAGACGCAAAAGGTAACGCTGTGCTCATTTGCATGTCATTACCCAGAATCCCTAGCTGCAGTGGAAGTGCTGTGTGTGTAACCCTTCTTTATTTCCCTATATATATGAATATGTATATACTAGGGCGGCGGGTTGAGGGGTGGCCTGAGCCCCCCCCCCCCCGTACCTGAGAGAGAATATTCAGCCTGCAGTGCACCCGGCGGGATCAGACTGCGCAGCGGGACACGCAGCTTATAAATAATAGTACTTTATAGGCAGGGATCACAGGAATCACATGCAGTGGCCTGCACAGGCAGGAGACCACAGGCAGCACGTAGGCAATATACGTACAGTATAATTAATAATAAACCTCACTGCGCAGATGTCCCAGAGTCAGGTATTCAGTCCTGGTGCCCGTGTAATAATTAAGAGCCCCTGTTGGTGCCTGCACAGCGTTGGAGCTTGTGTAGTGTTATGTAGTTCAAATGGTTGCAGGCCTGTTACATTACAAGAGGGGGTGGGGGTCGTGCACGGGGCAGTTAGAAAGGACACTGGTGTGTTTGTAGGAGCGATCTCCCAGCTGCTTTCTGGCCTTTATGACCCACAGCTTTCACAGGTCCTCTCTATCGCCGCCCTGCTGGTCTTTCAGACCCTGCGACTTCGCTGTCTTGTCTACCTGGCTCCTCGGGACAGATCCTCTCTCTCCTACACGCGTCTCCTCCTCCTCCCCGCCTCTGTATCTCCCCACTCCCATTGCCAGGACATCCCAGCTCCTCAGGGTCCCATCGGCGGATTCCGTTCTCCTGCTCTCAGCCGTGGGCCCCGCGGGGAGAGTAATGTCCATCAATACTCAGTGGTATGCAGAGCAGGTTATCCCCTTATACCACCAGGGGACAGCATGTATACTAGAGGGGTGTTACATGTATAAGGAGGAGTGTCTCAGGGGATATATGTAACAGGGTACCGGCGGTCCTCGGTTATCCAACGGAACCCGTTCTGGAGTAGCGCTGGATAGTGAAACCGGTGTAAAGTGAGTCCCATGTTAATCAGTGGCGGTGAGCGGCGGGTAACGCATTCAGGCATCGAAAAACGGCCCGTAGGGTTGCGTTGTAAAGCGTTGGGTACGCCATACGTTGTAAAGGGAAACGTTGGATAACGAGGACTACCTGTACTTTGCAAAACTCTCCCCACAACCCCCACCACCTCTAACCCCAACCATCACCGCTCTCCCCCCACCCCCACCACCTCTAACCCCAACCATCACCGCTCTCCCCCCACCCCCACCCCCACCAACTCTTCCCCCTCTACAGACAAGGAAAAACAGGAATCCCAATGTACATTATTGTAAATAAATATATTATTTCAATGAACATGTCCCTTTAATAAAGATGCTTCTATGTATCTGCTAACCGTTCCATAATGAGTCAACACCGTGTGTGTGTCTAGCTACAAAAGCACAGACGCGGGGCGTTATAAAACATTGTATTTATTTCTTTATAACCAAGGCGGGAAATATTATTTTCCATTCAGAGGCAGTTTCTACCAAAACAACACACAAAATGTACAGCAATTTGGCCTTTAACAACACAACCGGAAACATAGAACTGGAAAGGTGAGACACGCAAGAATATTTGAAATATTTTCTTACAAAATGCTTTAATTATTATTTATTTATTTTCATTGTTCATTTGAAACAATCAGTATAATGTACAAAATAATTTAAGTGTATTCATTGGAAAAATAAATTACTGGAAGATATTCCCTTTTGTATTTACACGTTATAAGGCATTATGATCATGGCAGTGACGTCCTGTTTAATAACAGCGGCTTACAGAAATATACATTTTATTATGTTTCTGAGATGACTATCTCAATTCCTACTTATTTTTTTAAGACAGTGAAAGAACGTAAAACCAGAAATCTCCACCCAGTTCTCCGAAGGACCAGGTCGGAGAAGGACCAGGTCGGAGAAGGACCAGGTCAGAGAAGGACCAGGTCAGAGAAGGACCAGGTCAGAGAAGGACCAGGAGGACCAGGTCGGAGAAGGACCAGGTCGGAGAAGGACCAGGTCGGAGAAGGACCAGGTCGGAGAAGGACCAGGTCGGAGAAGGACCAGGTC
>WSYH01002844.1:38476-77623 GCA_036426205.1 Ascaphus truei | reverse complement strand
GGCAACTCACCATTGAATTTCCCATTCAGCTGGCGCCGGCGCCGGTCCACTGCCACTCCAGCTTTCTTCATCATCCATGTCGACCGTTTGCAGCGGGACTAGTCCACCTGTAGTCAGCTGGTGAGGCAGGAAATTGCTTAGGTACATGCAAGCTTCATCAAAACTGCACGCCAAATCCGACTCAGGCTCAGGCTCAGGCTCAGGGTTGTCACTGACAGTGGGACCGTCATTGGAAACCGGTGCTGGTTCTGGTGCTGGTGCATTGCTTGGCAGTGACTGTCGCTTCTTAGTTGGTTTTAACATGACCCTTCGCCTTTTGCCGCCTCCATGATCATAGATACGGGAAAAATCCGGTGACACACACCAATACCCTCCAACAAATTAGGGCTCAATACGGTGAAAACAGGGGTCGCTACATAACCTTTTCCTTACTGCACGCTTCGATGTATGAGGAGTTGGCGAAAATTTGTAAAAGTCATAGTTTTCGATAAAATACTGATAAATTTGAGCAACTGTTGCCATCTTATCATCTGTTGCATTAATCGCGGCCCATATCAAATACAAGTAACTTCTGTCAGGTTTTTGGAAAGCGGGCTGCACTTGAACACTCATGGTGGGTCTCTGCAGAATAGTGTAATACAAACTGAAACTGGTCTTTGTCTTTCTTTAATATGAAACGCCTAAATTGATACATTTTTGCAACCTCTTCCTTCAGTCTCAAAGCCAAGGCCAAGTTACAATGGCACACTGTGGTACAGTATCTTTTTTAAACGAAACACCTGCAAGCCGACACATTACTGATTCGGCGCATTACAATTCATGAATTGCTGCCATCTGGCGGACACGCGAAGCATTGCAGCCTATTAAAATCCGAACCATTATCAATAAACGCATCAGCCGGGCACGACCCGTGGCTGGGAATGCAAGGTGAACGCGGCATGCGCCAGGTGAACAGCGTCGCATTCCAGGAACCAGCCAGGGACAAACCGGTGATTTGAGAGAATAAAAGCTGCCGCAACTGTAGGATTTCACTAGAAATACTCCCAAGTGAATAGAAGCTTTGTTCCCCCCCACTGTGTTTGGATGGATTTCCTGATGAAAAGGAAAAGGCACAATAAAGCCTTATTATAATTTCACCTTATAAAAGTCTCCAATTGTGTACCTCTGTGAACGTCCGTCTACATATGGTGTCCGAAGTGAGATGAGAGGTGTCTTTGAAGTTAAAAAGGACCGGAGATTTTTATGTGAATTTTTTTTGTTATGCTTTATGCCTACAAACAAGTCTGAGCAACTTAAAAAAAAAAACCCTCATGCAGCAGAGATCAGAGTTAAAGGGATATACACCACTGAAACTTACAAAACCACAGATGGACTCTTTGCCCCAAACCCAAGAGGAGAGAGACTGCTGAAACAGCTAAAAACTTATTTGCCTATCACAAAGCGTAATATGGTCATTGAAATATGGGTTTTGCCTTCCAACCATAGTCAGGGTTCAAGAAGTGAGTCAGCCCTTAAAAAGGGATAGGTGTTTGTTGTTTTCAAAAAGTTTCGCTGAAGCAGTGAATACAGATGGTGACCCATGAGTGGTACTGATTTTGCAAATAAAGGTTGCCACACCGCATAGGGCTACCAGCTGTGAATGGAGTATATGCAGAAAAGTGTGAAAATTGATACAAGACTGTGCTGAAGCAGGGGAATTTTTAGCAAACAAATGCTGAGTGTAAAATTGCCCTATAGGGGAAAAAGGGATTACAGAACTGTGTAAAAGGTATTTCAAAAGTTAATTGCTGAGTGTTGAGTCACCCTGCCGGGAATGAAAGAAATAGTCCACTGCAAAGAATGTTTTTATTCTGCAAGTAAAAAAAAGTCTGCCTATATATATCTTGGGAGCAAAACCCAAAGTGTGAAGTGTGAATGCCATAATACCCAAAGATGAGACTGAAAATTACTGTTGCTGAAGCGGAGAGACTGCACCTAGCAAGTAAATGGTGTAAAGCAAACAGAAGTTTTTTCCTAGCAACTACTGTACACATTCAGCATACCTAATGAGAGATTAAACCTAGCAAGTGAATGGTGTAAAGCAAATAGACTTTTTTTACCTAGCAACTGCACAACTTGTATACCTGATGAGAGAAAATGCATGCACAGGACTGCTGATATTGTAAAACTTATCCAAGAAAGGAAAAGTCTACAGAGATGCCTGTGAGAGCTACGACCTCTACAAGCAAAATATGCCCATCTGTAGGACTACAACAATTGGGGGTTCTAGCAAATACAGTGGCAACAGTTGCAATAGCGCCTCCTGAGGTCAGGAAGAAAATTACACCTGATAGCCTAAAAATGGAGGACAAGATGCAGCGTTCCTATAATAAACCCTACCCCACGGAAGAGTGGCCCTTCCAGTCCAATAAAGAGGAAAACCTCTCTTACGGGGAACCCGAACTGAGTCACACCCACAAAACACCCCTAGAATGGTGGGGGTGCCTGAACTCAACACGAACAGAACCGCTCCCTTTGATGACGAATATGATCAGCAGGAGACAGAGCGGGAGCAGCAGATCACCCAATATTTCTGTCAGCTATAGCAACTACAAGAAAAGCCTGGCGTATATAATGAAGCTGCTAAGGTATCAAATAAAGAAGGAGACCCCAGTATTCCGGATGGGACGGAGTCATCCAAAACCAAGAAGCGGAAAAAGAAAAGCGTTTCTTCACTTACCGTGGAAGGAACAGACACGTCCACAGATCCTGTGGAGAAAAAGGGGGACCAAGTTGCCCTGCAGCCTAGATAAAATGGAGAATTCGTCCCGCGGTTAACCGAATATCCAGAGGGCCCAAGGCAGAAGTCGTGTACCCCAAAGAAGTGTCTGTCCGGTGCCAACAGTGAGGAACCCTCAACCAACCATCCCAGGGAAGTGGAGCCGGAACCAGAGAGTGACGATCCCTTGACCAGCCCTGAAGAAGCCCTGAAAAATGCCAGGCATGACTGTGATATGCTCCGTGAACAATTGAAACAAAAGGAAGATGGTTACACAGAGCTACAGAAAAATAACGTGAGGCTACAAAAAGATGTGCTCACAATTTACTCTTTAGCCAGGACAGAATTGGATGATCTCAAGACTGAGCTAGATACTGCAAAGGCTACTATTTCCACCATGGATGGAAAGCAGAGCCAATCTGATAAAATGGTGGCTACGCTAAAGCGGAAGTATGAGGAGGCACTGAAGCAGATGACAGTCTTCCAGCAAGAGGTTCACACTCTTCGCATAGAGCTGAATGCCTCACAACAGGAGGTTAACAGTGTCCGGATAGAAGTGGACGTATCTCAGAAAGAGGTTCAGACACTCCGCAGAGCACTGAATGCCTCACATCATGAGACCAACAGCTGCCGCACAGACCTGGAAGTTTCAAGAAAGGAACTACACAGTCTCACTGAGGAGCTGGACATTGCTAAAGAAACTATTGGTAATCTTGATACAGATCTCAAAGTCTCTCAGAAGGAGCTTCAGACCCTAAACCTAGAGAAGGAAGTCTCACGCCAGGAGATTGTCATTCTCAAAACAGATGTGCGTAAATGGAAGGAGGACTGCAAAGAGGCCCTTAAGAATACAGAGACTGAAAAAGGAGAAAATTCAAGATTAAAAAGAGAAAACTTAAAACTGAAAGAAGCAAATTTTCAGTTGACAGAAGAAGTCAAGGAAAAGTTTGAAGCAGAGCACCGACTGCAGAACCAACTGCAAGGTCTGCATACACACCTCCAGTAAGCTGAGGAGAAGCAGCAAACGCTGCAGGAAGAAAAGCTGTAGGCTGCTAAAGAGGTACAAGCACTGCAGGAACGTCTGAAAACCCAGTACGTCCCCACAGAGCAGTATGAGGAGCTAAAGGCCACGCTGCATGTCACCAGAGCATCATTGGAGGCGGAGCTTCGATACCAGGTGACTCTGTATGAGAGGGAGCGTGAGAAGGCTCAGAAACTAGAGCATGAGCTGGAGAGACAGAGAGACTGTTCCATTCCCTTGAGTCAGTACACCAAGGAGAAAACAGACGCAGCGGCAACCTTGACGACAAAAATTACAGAGCTCCAGAATATGAAGGAGACACTGATACAGACTCAGAGAAAGCAAAGTGCGCAGATAAATTCCCTGAGAAGAGACTTGCAGGAAGCACTCAAAAAACAGGGATCTCTTGCGGATGAGATTACAGTCCTACAAGGACAAGTATTGACCCTGACTAAGCGTCAGTATCCCACGGCCAAAAAAAACCATGAAGACAAGGGTACAGTGAGAGCTGGGAATAACGCTCGTCTGAAAGACAAGGTTGCAAAATTTGAACCACCTAAACAAGCACTAGCAACAGCTAGAGACAGCTTCAAGAGCGGAAAACTCAAAGGGCTGTTTTTAAATGCTCTGCAACTGTTGCTATACAGTCTGCCTACAATAAGACAAGGACCCGACGTGAGGGAAATCTCATGACCGCGCACGTAGAAAAAAGATTGTACTTGGAAAAAGTCCTCCTCGAGCGACTGAGGGGTGCTGATCTCAAGCACCTTCAGGAGGAGCCACGAATAAACTGGAGAAAGGGCTCCAATCCCAGCAGGACTGAGGGTTCTCTTCCTCCATCCACTCTCATTCAAGTCACTGAGATATCTAGAATGAGAGTGGAAGGATGGTCTTTGGCCGTGGCAAGCCCGAGCTTCCCACAAACAGGGGAGGTATGTAACAGGGGAGTAATCCCTGTTCAAGTAATGTGCCTTTAATCTAGCAGTGTGGTGGTTAACTGCTGGTAGTCAATTAATAAACACCACCTGCCTGATTTAGATTGCTTACAAAAGCCTGTCTTGTGAGACAGGAAGTGACTCCTTAGCTCTGACTGTGAGCTGAACTTTGGAGACAGAGCAGGGGTTCTTGAGTCTCCCAGGAGAGACTGACCAAGAGAACACAGATCTCTGGAGCTGACCATGTCTTGAGCTCTGTCAGAAGACACAGCAGAGCTGATTTCAAGACACAGGGAAAACTACTAAACCTGAAGCTGACACACCCTGAGGGAAGGGAGCTGAACCAGGAACTGAGAAGATTTTCCCTCCAAGAAACAGATAAGACTTTCATTCTTAAGAGACTTCTTATATCTGCTTATTTCATGCTATGTGTTTGGGGCTGGGAGACATGCTTAACTGGGAGATGTGAATTAATTGCATAGGATTTCACTAGAAATAATCCCAAGTGAATAGAAGCTTTGTTTCCCCCCACCCCCCTGTGTTTGGATGGATTTCCTGATGAAAAGGAAAAGGCACAATAAAGCCTTATTATAATTTCACCTTATAAAAGTCTCCAATTGTGTACCTCTGTGAACATCCGTCTACAACCTACAAATAAAATAACATTAAATATGTTTTATTTATAAACAAAGAATACACATTAATTTAAAAAGTCACGGTAGTGACGAAACTAGTAAGTGCGATTCCTTGGGACCGCGTGTCTTATTAAATGGACTCTATTTTTTATACAGTATAACACTATGGTGCCTGCGCTTCTCTTTGTTCTTTTTTTGTAGGTACTTTGTGGGTGGCTGTACCACATCAAAGGAGCTGCATGAACCATTAGTATCTGGGGTCTGGATACCATCCTAATTTTTACATATCCTCAGTGGACCTGATGGACTACACCTGTGTGAACTTTAAGTGACTTTTTTATGATTTATGAACACCACTTATAATTAGTTATAAAACTAACAGCTATTAATAGCACTAGCTAAATCACTATTATTATAATTAAGTAGTCACCTAATTTTTATAGATTCAAGCAAGTTAATATTCACACAATTAATTATTAAGCTCTACTGTTTGTTTGTGTGTTTTGTTATATATTTTAGCTTAGTAGCTGCTGTTTACTGTAATTAATTTATGTATCACTGCATATTTCCAATATGATGCGTTCTACTGAGGAAAGATTTAGTAGGAGGAATGAATTTATGGTTAAAAACAAACCCAATGTAACATCTAATGACCCCGTTATGAAGGGTAATCTGTATAAATTAGAGAAATGTCTTAATGAAAAGACACGCCATTGGTGGAATAGACTATCCATCCAACATTATTTAGATGAGAAGATTGTCCCACGAGGACTTAGGATCTTAAAGAAACCATCATTTGATATGGATGAGACTTTTCAAAATAACTGGAATGATACTCTAGAGAAGTGTTCTTTGTCTCTTATGCAGATCCTTGTCTCTTATATGGATGAGAAATTAAAGACTCGAGCGACTGTTATTAATACATTACAAAATGAACTACGAGTCTTTTCTGATGATCAGAAATACATGAGACTTGAGCAGCAGATTGACTCACGGGTTGAGTCCTTTGAAAAGGAGATTTTGGAATGAAAGACCAACAAGATAACTAGGGATAACCTAGATTATGAAAATAAACAGGTTATGAACTGGAAGCATGTTAACACCTCTAACAAATATCAGAAAGGGAGAAAATACTCTAATAAGAATTCAAACTACAATCAGAAGAGAATGAATTCAGAAGTAAAGTGTTTGAAACGCAAGATAAAGTGACTGATGTGACCATAGATAATTTGGATAATCACTTTGAGGTTCTGGCAGTTCCGGATTCTCCTGCCAAGCCACTTGATTCAGCAATTAGTCAAGTGGCGGGTCCAGGTGGTAATCCGAGTGCTGGACCCAAAACAGTGGTTACTGGCAGGATCTATGATGCTAACAAATCTTGTGCCTCATTTTTAGAGAAAAGTCAAGGACGCCTGATGACCAAGTCAGAGAAGTCCTATCCACTCTGGGACAACCAAGCCCCATCGGTAAACACGACCAAGGGAACAAAAACAAAAAGAGGACCAGAGGAACCAGAGCAGGAAGGCAAGTATAGCAGAAGAGAAACAGAGCTGGACTTCTAGGTATTGAGCCCATTGGGATATTTAATCTCTCCACACACATACTGAAAGACTCTCAAGTGACCCTATTGAATAATGGTTTACACTTTGCCCCAAGCTCTAAACCAAGAGCCTTTGACCTTTTTGTGGATCTGAATAGCTTTATTCGTAAGCTAACATTAAAAAGATTCTTTGCGAGGCGCATGCGCGACGGCTAGGAGTATGGCAGCCTAACCTGACAGCTCCCTGCCTCGACCCCCATAAAGTCAAATATAACCCACAAATATAGAGACCAAACAACACAGAAATAAAGCCCCATATAGCACAAGTACTCAGGATGTCCCGCAAAACCCCCAAACCTGGAAAAAAACGGGGGATGCCAGAGTATTTCGGAGCGGCAGAGCCGCGCGGTGCAGGCTCAGAAATGGCGCCGCTTTTGAATGCCAGCTCAGAAACTGAACCTGACGGGGAAGAAGAGGAATTTACCCTCCAGGAGCAAAGACCGGCAAGGCAATGCGACATCACAAGGCTGTGCAATGACCTTAAATCATTTTTCCAGGCCGAAATGAAAGAACTAAAGAGGGAAGTAGCTGGACTGGGAGAAAGGACAGGGGTCCTGGAAACAAAGGTAGACCAGTCTATACATGCTATCAGACGGCAGGATAAGAAATCCTTGGATCTACAGGCGCAGATAAATGAATTAAGAGGACGGCAAGAGGACGCAGAAAACCGCGACAGGCGGAATAACTTGAGAATCACGGGATAAGGGGGTCAGGTACCGTTGGACCTTCCCCTTCGGACTGCTGGTGGCAAGAAGTGGCAGATCCTTCATAATAAAGGACTTGGCAGAGGGACCTGCTTTCTTACACAAACTAGGACTAGGAGAGGCCCCTGAAAGGTCGACCCCAGAGAGCCCTACACCAGACCCCATCTGGTCCCAGGCCCAAAGGTCCCCCCGGGCACATCAAGATAACGCCTAAAATATGGCACAAAATAACTATCTGTTCGTTCTAATGTTGTTTGGTTAAAGTTACCAAGTTAACGAATAACCACCAAGTCCTGTTGTTTGAACCTGGCACCGTTCCCTTAGCGCAGTTCTTCAACCGCAAGACAAATGCTGAAAAATGAACAATTATAATAACACCACTTACCTTGACAATGTGTGAGAGCAGCTTGGAAGATCCCGGCGGCATCGTCAGGAAAAACACGATGGTTCCCTTACAAAGAAGATGGCGGCGACACACGAGGCAGCTGGAGCCAAGGTGAGACGCAGGAGCCGGAAGGCAGCTTCAGGCGGGAAGCAGGAACGCGCTCACACTCAACCGCCAGGGACGAAAGCCCAATCCAAAATGGCGCCGGACCGGAAGGACGTCACCAAACAAGAGGTAGATCCGGTGAGAGAGACGCCATCTTGAAGGTGGCAGCACAACGGAAGGCCCCAAGAAGTGGCGAAGGAGCGCCTGACTGAGACAACTCCCCGCACAGGCATAAAATAGACAGCCTCAGCAAAAAATTCAAACAAACGCCAGCGAAAAACAGCAATTGACGCCGGTACAGTCCCAGACAAGACACGGAAGGAAGAGTAGACAGCGCGAAGGGCGGGACAAAGGTAGATGAGGGTAGAGAAGGGGGAAATCCCACACAGAGAAGGGAAGAAGGAATAGCAGGTAAGGTGACTAACAGTTTAATGAGGAAGTATGCAGGCACTAAAAGTAGCATAGCGATAGCTGGGAAGACAACACTAGCAGGCGAATATAGAAAGGTAAAAGGATGGGGATAGTAAGATTAAGAATGGGGAACAGGAGAGAGAGGGAGAGAAGAGAGCACAGCAGGTGTTTAAGAAGGTTTGGAAGGTAGCAAGGGAGGCAGCAAGGATAGAAGAAAGAACAGAGAGCTAACGCAATGGTGCAAAGAGAGATGACACACTAGGAGGGTATCCATAGCAGTTGGAGAGCAGAAAGTGTTAAGACAGTGAGGGGGAAGTAGATAGATGAGAGAGGAAAAAAGGGAGAGGGGGGGGGGGAGGGGGGGGGGAGGGGGGGGGGGGGGAAAAACGAAGGAAGATATGAGAACGTTACAAGAAGGGAGGCAGGAAGGTTGTACTGAGCCCAAGACAGATGGAGGATAAGTGGATAGACTCTAAGAGAAGATAATGGAATAGCATCCGTGAAATGGGATAGAGCAATAGCCCGGGCAGAAATAGACAATAGGCAGAGCTGAGCGGGGGGAAGGGAAACAAAATCCAGAAAGGTGGAAGCCAGGGAGCACCGCAACAAACGACCAAGGACTGCAAATGCGACAAGACCAGCGCTATAGTAATAAGGGACACAGGATTACGGGGATTTGGTTGGTTTACCCTAAGTTCAGTGGGTGAGAAGTTTAACGTTTATGAGGAGGGGAGAGGCGGGAGAGGTGGGAGGTAGCCTGCCCTGAAGTCTGCATGGGCCTGGCGTTAGTAAATAGGGGAAAATTCCCTATGCACACTAGCGCAACCCTTTGGGTTGGATGTTCGGGGAAAGGAGGTAAACACCCTGCCTCGAGTCCGAACATTCGAATTCTGGACTATAAACCCAAAGGAGGAAATCTCGGCGGAAGGAGTGAGGAAGGAGAACGCCGAGAAAGTTTATATGTTTTGATTGTTTCTGAGTTTTCTTGTGATGTTGTGTACATGTTCACCCCCATGTTACCTCGTGTGTGTCCCCCTCCCTTTATCCCTACAGATGGGGCCATCAAGATAAAGGTGGCTGGAGCTCATTGGAAGCACAGAAGTGGACTTGCCCGGGAAGGCAGAGAACAACTACGACAGCCGGATCAGCACAGCTCTACTAATGAGTAAGGATATAGTTCTAATATCCCATAATGTTAAGGGCCTGAATAGCCCGGCTAAAAGGCGAGTCGCATTTAGAGATTATAGACGTAAGGGCGCAGAAGTACTCTTCCTACATTTCTCCCAAACTAACTTCCCCAAGTATTTCGATAAAAACTTCCGAACCCATTTCCTAGCTTCAGATCAAGTTAAAAAGAGAGGGGTCGCCATTCTAATTCATAATCATATCCCATATAGACATGCCAAAACGTACCAGGACAAAGAAGGGAGATACCTGATCATCACGGGTTTCATCCGAGAATTCCCGATAACATTTGCTACTGTATACGCCCCAAATGATAACGCCACATCCTTTTTCAATGGCTTCTTTAATAAATTAAGTAAAGTTGCAAAAGGCAATATCATAATGGCAGGCGACTTGAACAGAGTTCTTAACCCTTATCTAGACCGTTGCACGACCACTAATAAACAACACAGACAGGACGTACTAACTCTAACAAAAGGTATTGCAAATTGTCAACTGATTGACATATGGAGAGAAATGCATCAAGGAGTACGAGAGTATACTTTTTACTCTCACCCACATAACTCATACAGTAGGATAGACTACTTCCTCGTGTCTAATGGTATGGTCCCTGGGGTCTCTCGCACTGAGATCCATGATATTTCATGGTCCGACCATGCACCAATAGAGCTGCGGTGCACATTAATCCCGCTGGACAGACCTAGAGCGAACTGGAAACTAAATGAGATCCTACTAAAGATCCCGGATCTCGGAAGAGAAGTAGGTGCTAGAATTCAGGAATATTTTGAGGAGAATGAGGGAAGTGTAACATCACAAGCCACATTATGGGAAGCTCATAAGGCGACTCTTAGGGGGACACTGATGAATCTGGCAGCCAAACGCATCTCAAATGTCCCTCCAAATAAATTTGGGTAAGATTCCTGTTCTTAAAAGGAGCACAACTAAGTTACCTGGTTGAGAGATCTGCTAATTGCAATGTAAATGTAACGATTGTGCTCGCCACAAACTGGGACCGGACCACGGGGCTGAGGTGGGGTTATATACTCACAGACCTTAGTCCGCGCAGACTGATCCGGAGTGCGCAGTTCGTAGTCGTACATAGCAGGGTCAGGATTGGAACATCGTCGTTATTCAAGCAGGAGTTTGGCAACAGGTAGTCAGAAGTTCCCCGCTTCAGCTTAGGAGCGTGAGCACGGGAGTGGCCTCTGCGTGAGGAGAGGACTAGGCCCATAACGCCGGTCTCAGCAGGGGGAGACAGCAGGCTGGCCGAAGTACACCGCGGGGCAGCGTCGGGGAAAACCAATGCTTCAGCACAGAAGTCCAAAGCAGGCCTCTGCGTGGAGAATAGCAGCAGACCTCAGGAAACAAAGGGTAACCTCAGCTAGGGGAGAATGCAGCAGGTACCAGGAACCAGTGCTGGCTAAACAATGCTTCAGCACAGGAGTCAGGATCAGGCCTCTGCGTGGAGAGTAGCAGCAGACATCAGGATACTCAGGAAACACAGGCCACTGCATGGAGATTAGCAGCAGGCCTCAGGGTACTCCGGCCTCTGCATGGAAAGTAGCAGCAGGCCTCAGGAACTACTAACGAGAGTAGAGAGGTTAGTACACAAGGAGACAAGTCAGGCGGCTTGTGACAGAGACAGTAATGTCCAGAGAAGGATTATGCTCGGCCCTGATTCAGAGCCAAAGCCTAACATATAAAGGGCAGAGATCCAATCACAGGAGGAGGGTGTGTGAGCATTCCTCCAATGATGGAGCACAGGTCAGAAGCTGCAATGAGAGGCAGCACATGTGCCATTGATTGCCAGAGGAAGCTTTTGCAACTGCAGAGGTCTGCAAGGCTATAATCAAAGCCAGGAGCAGATTCCTTACAGTAAAGTATATTTAATTGAGTCCCATCCCACACTTCCTCAAACTGCTAGAACTGCGGCCTAGAAAAGCAGTGTTTGTGGGTTTCGGTCCTGTTTGGGTCTGACAACATTCCAGTCATATTAGGATGGTGCCTTAACCTTATCAGCTGTATAAAGTTGGTATGGAAATCTTTTTAGGATGTGTGGGATGGGACTTATTTACCCTATTTCCTCGATTCTAACACGCCATCGATTCTAAGACACACCCTTGATTTAATAAAAAAATTGGGGGGAAAAAACCCACTATATTAAATGTGCAGAATTTTTTTTCGGAGGAGAGAGAGGGGGGGGGGGGAGAGAGGGGGGAGGGAGGGAGGGGGGAGGGAGTGGGGGAGGGAGGGGAGCAGGGGGAGGGGAGAGCAGGGAATGGGGGAGGGAGGGGAGCAGGGGAGCAGGGTGGAGGGGAGCAGGGGTAGGGGAGAGAGGGGAGCAGGGGAGGAGGGGAGAGAAGGGAATGGGGGAGAGGGGAGCAGGGAGGGAGGGGAGAGAAGGAAGGAGAATGAATGGAAGGTCACACACAAACACACACACACACACAGACACACCCACACAGAGACACACACACAAACACAAGACAGACAAACACACTGATCCCTGTCCGGCATCTCCAGCTGATCTCTCCGCAGGGGGGGGGGGGGGTGATTGCAGCCATGCTGTTTGCAGAAGATCCCAGGCCGGCAGCTCCAGCAGCGCCCCCTAGCCGTTTATTGATTTCTTTTAAGTACATTGATTCTAAGACGCAGTCCTATTTCAGACATGAAAATGAGAAAAAAAGTCGTCTTAGAATCGAGGAAATATGGTAAATATACTTTGCATAGCCATTAGCATATCTCCTAGCTAGGTATATATACACACAACTGGTGACTGTTAATAAAACTAGAGTTAGAGTCAGTCTCTCTCTAATGTTCTTCATTAAAATCTTCCGTAGTTAACTATAAAGAAAAGTAGAGGTTGCACAGTAAGTAGCTTCCTGTAAATCACCTTTAGAGAGGTGGGGGGATCCGGCAAACCACCCTTACAGATGCAGCGCCATTATTTTAACAAATCACGGTGGCGTTTCATGTGCGCTGCTGTACTCCACGTGGCATGAATGTGGCCAATCGCCCCAAGCACACGTGTTTATCGTGGTTGCTTTGTTTGAATTTCATGGATTGTTTGCAATTAAATGCAATGAAATGAATGAATTGTAATGTGTACAGTACTGTGCTACTGTGCGACTTTGTCGATTTCAGGTGTTTACAGTATAAGCCAGAACAGTAAAATGCCATTTTCTGCACTCACCTGCACTCGCGTCTTAAGGTGGTACGGTTGGAAGAAATCCTGCGCCATGACATGGGTATTCCGAGGTTTACACTGCGTGATTTGTTAAAATAATGGCTGCTGCATCTGTATATACTGCCACTGAACTTAATCTGACTTTTCAGATTGTAATCACCCCACCCCACTAGTGTCACATAAATCAAACCTTTCACCTGTCCCTGGTATAATTTACCAACCAACAAAAGGAGGGAGGCGTGGGGTCTTTCCAATGGTCACAATGCCCTACACATAATGCTATGTGCTACCCATTTAGCATAACATTTAATACTGTAGCTGTAATTATATTCCATTAATTGACAATGCCACTAAATATGTTGAATTACATATAAATACAAAATGAAACCTAATTTCTGCTAAAAGAGTTTCTTTAAATCAGCATTTTTACAGAAACAAAGCTCTGTTTTACATATTTGTTCAGCCCAATTTTGTTTTCTCATGTCACATTGTGTTACATCAGTTTCGTTATATATCTTTTCAAGTCTGAATTATGAAGTCAACCTTCTGTAGGGTTGCATCTAATTCCAAATTGACATTCAAAATGTTGTAAGCAAACAAGGCTGCTTTTTTATAGGACAAATCGAATTAATTTCACTCATGCTGTTTCTTTTGTTCCGGGATGCTTTCATAATCTAATTTCATTAAACCTCAGACAACAGTCACGTTGCCTTAATGGTGACAGCCATGAAGCTAAAGAAAATGTGAGAATCTTCAGATACTGTATGCCAACTAACCGAAGCTGCTATAATGCTAGTGACCTCTTACTGATACTGATTCCTGATACAGTTGATGTTTTGGGCCTTTGCAGGGATAATTCCCTCACAATGGGAAATGCACATGCAGCAAATTACGATAACAGTAAGCATACAGTATATATATACAAACAATCAAGGATTATTTGTGACTATACAATCCAGTAATGAGGGGATGGGCCATCACTCTACACAGCCAATCCCTCCCCTGCCCCCCCCCCCCCGAGTGGCCGAGCAGTAACATTCATAGAGAGGGGAAATGTGTCTGTGTGTCTTTGTGTGTGTGTGTGTGTTTATATTTATTGGGGTAGGGATGTTATTAGGTGTATTGTACATGTGTATTTTGGGGGTTATTATGTGTATTGTGGAAGGGGGATATTATGTGTATTGTGGGGGTTATTATATGTATTGGGGGTGTTGTGTATTGGGGTGTAATGTGTATTGACGGTCATGTATATTGGGGGTTATGTGTATGGAAGGGTTATTATGCATATTGGAGGGGTTATTATGTGTATTGTTGGGGGGGTTATTATGTGTATTGAGGTCATGTGTATTGGGGAGTTATGTGTATGGAGGGGTTACGTGTATTGGGGAGTTATGTGTATGTAGGGGTTATTATGTGTATTGGGGATGGGGTCAGTATGTGTATGGGGGTTATGTGTATTGGGGATTTGTTATGTGTATTAGGGGGTTATTATGTGTATTGTTGGGGGGAGTTATATGTATTTTGGGGTTTATTATGTATATTGCTGTGGGGGGTTATTATGTGTATTGGGGTTATTAGGTGTTTTGGGGTGTGTTATGTGTATTGGAAGGGGAAGAGAGGGGGGATTTATGATTCTCCCAAAGCGAATGTTAAAACAAATATTAAATTTGATTATGAATGTCTACACAGTGTCCACTAATTCAAACATTCACACCTCTGCAGTGAGCACCATGCACAAATGTTTATTTTTTTCCAAACAGAAGAGTTGTATTGCAGATAAAGCTGTGAATATTTGCACCTGTGGATAAACGCCATATTCGTGACAAAGTTCAATGTCTGTGAATAATTTGCATCTCTCTTGTTAGTACTATTATGACTTTTTGCTTGAAGATTTGCAGATAACATTCCATCCTGTTCTTTTTCACATGCAATTGCATGTACTGAACTAGGTAGTACTGTCCTGTGTAATTGTCATTTAATTAATTGTTAATTGTATGCAAATGATGTAAACTAAGATTGGTTTATTGCAAATGTAGCCAGGTCCCATCTGGCTCCCTGGTTTCCCGTCTCTCCCTCCCTTACCTTGGTTACAGTAAGGGCAGTTGTGGGTGGCGACGGGCTGGATGGCGGCTCCCTTTGCAGGGTGCCGCCATGTTTACAGTGCTCGCGCATGCGTAGAAGCAACACGGCGGCCATGTTGGGATTAGCGATATGCTCGCGCATGCGCAGAACAGCCAAGGTGGCCATTACAGAGATGGAGAAAGTGGCAGATATGGCACTCCGTACTGCAGAGACTGCCCACAGTTGTGCATGCGCAGTTGAGAGTAGCGGCGGCCATTAACAAGTTGCACATGCGCAGAATAGATAGTGCATGCTGCAGCAATGTTAAAGAGCTCCACAGGGGACTACAAGACCCAGCAGCCCCTGGGGCTGTGACCCATGTGATGCCATGGCAGCCAATAGGGATTAGAGCTTCCACTGAGGAGAAAGATATATTTTGGCGCGATGAGGGCTTGCTAGGCAGTCGGAGCTGGGAGAAGGTTAGGGGAGGTTTTATGTGCAGGGAGCAGGTGGCCCCTGCACTAAGCCAGGTTACCCCCCATAGGCCCCAGCTAGGCCCTGAGTCATACCATAGCTTGTGGTTGCTACAGGGACAGGCCCTTAGGTAGGGACCCTGCCCCTTTAGTTGTTAGTGATATTAAGGGACACAGCAGCTACGATCATTGGGTCTGGGATCAGATCAACCACTCAAGATAAGGGACTATCTTCATGGTGGGACCATCTGGCGGGACACCCACCGTTGCAGTGAAGGCATCTTGGATCATCCTCTACTGGAGCAAGGGATCCAAAGTACAGCATCTGCACGCCCGGGTGTGGACACACCCGGAAGGTACCTGCATCATACAGTACACCAAGTGCACCAACTCTCATTTTAAACTAGTGGGCAGTGCTGTCTCACACTGGGGTGGGAGAGGGACTCTTGGGATACTTGGGTATAGGGTATGAGGTTACAGCCCCGTGAGGTCAGTGTTACAGGGTGACACTAATGTACCATGATGTTATATTGTGTTCTGTTCTGCATATACAGTAAATTGTTTATATATACTCTGGTGTATGTGGTTACTGTATGTGGGTCCTGTGTCAGGGGTTATTCTACACTCGAGAATCCTGCACAGGTGGAGGCGCTGTATGTACCGTTCCTTGATACACCCCAGGTTCCTATCAGCGGAGGCTCAGGTCTCCTGTGAGTCTGACAGGTATTGCACCACACCTGGAAATACATGTAGATTTTTCCACATGGTCCCTATCTGCGATTGGGGGGGGGGGGGGGAGTGTGCTACATATGTAGATTCCAAGATTGCTAGTCAAGTAGACTGCAGTAACTACATTAAAGGTATACACTGGCGACACACTTTATTAAAGTGCGGCCAGTTCCGCAAGCCGGGAGATTTCCCGGCTTGCTAGTGGCATCCCCTCGGCGTGCCGCACATCACCGATGCGCGGTCACGCGTCATCTGGTGCCTGCGCCCCCTGCACGCGCGTCCAGGGCTCCCCGAGGGAGCCCTGGTGTCCCGCGATGTGGGGGACGGCGGCAGGGGGTTCCGGGGGACCCGGCGGACCCGGAGAGGAGAGGGGGAAGCCCCGATCGGCGGGCCTCTCCTCCGCTGCTTCGGCGCGCGCCCGGCACCCTCCGGCGCGCGCCAGGTTACTGCTGCGGCCGAGAACGGGCAAATGCTCAAATAAACTCGGCCGCAGCAGTAGTACAGTGAATATCAAGTACATTACAAGATTGTTTAGAAGCAAATTTGCCTTGGTTTTGACATTGGGTAGACAAAGCAAGGCAAGCTGGTAATTATGCTATTATTTCCCATTAGTGTGGTAAACAAGACATTTGCAAATTGAAGCAGAAAAAAAGAAACTACAGTAACACTGTTCAGCTTCACTGGGACAATTATAATACTGTATATATCTAAGACATGTGAATGTACTCACAAGCGATATTTTTATTTGCCATATGCTATTACGGTGGAGGATTTTTTTTCACCTTTTTCACCCATTATAACTTAGATAAATGTGGTGAAACCTACCCAGCCTTAAATTGCAAAGCCAGTACAACCAACCTCACACTGATGAGACCCAAAAGGTCGAAGCAGATGTCTGTGCGTAGGTTAACTGCCTCTTATTCTAGGCTGTATTGAAAAGCTGTGTTAAAGCAGCGAGCATTAGCTTAAGGGTTCCATATAAAAATGGATTTAAGGCAAGATGGTGAAACTGTGTGCTCATTTGCATGTTATTTCCCCGAATCCCCTGCTGCAGTGGAAGCACTATATGCTAGGTGATAATGACATGATTATGCTGAAAAGCAGGGTTGTAGACCTGTGCTCACTAGCGATATTTTATAATATATATATATATATATATATATATATATATAAAAAGAAAAAATAGTAGTGCATATTCCTACCAAGTTGGATTAACAATTCTTTAAATAACTGATGCTGCCATAATGGAAGACACAAAGGGTTAATAACAATAACATGCACTACAAAGAGAAAAGGACAGACAAGACACAAACAACAATAAACATATATAACCAGTCCTAGGTAATCTTTCCAATAGAGGAGGTAGACAAAAAGTCCAATCTTTGTTGTGGGGGGTAAATGCTGCTCTCGTAGGGATTAATCAATGCTATGGATAAACCTAAAAAGACAGGAGAGAGTGCAACCCCGTAGCGCAATATGAAATTTATTAAGATAGGGAAGGGGTGAACAAGGGAATAAAGCGCACTTACAAAGTATAAAATTAAAACTAACGGGTTTGCATAAATATCACCGTCAGAATGAAGAAGCTGTACCCGGATTGCATCCATAGATCTTCAATTGGAAATCCTGCATCCCGGAATGAATTCATCTGCTCCAGGATACTCTTTATTCTGGGATATTTATGCACAACCATTTGTTTTCATTTTATACTTTGTAAGTGCGCTTATTCCCTTGTTCACCCCTTCCTATCTTAATAAATTTCAAATTGTGCTATGGGGTTGCGCACTCTCTTTCTGTCTTTTTAGATATATATATATATATATATATATATATATATATATATATATATAAACCTAGCAGCTGGCACACACTTGTTCCATAAAATCCAGATGCTTATCCCATAGATATAATGATAGATGCAATTTACCAGATTGTCGTCCAGCAAGAAGAGACAGCACACAAGGAGTAGAATTCAATAATATATTGACTCTCAAAGAACAAAAGTTTTGGTTCCACAAACGGAACCTTCCTCAGGGCTGTGCAGTGTTCAAAAGATGATTTGTGTACACTGGTGGTGGTATAAGTTTGTCTCACGTTCTTTTGAACACTGCACAGCCTGGGTGTGTGTTTACATATATATATATATATATATATATATTATATATATATATTATATTATATTATATATATATATATATATATATATATATATTATATTCCACGGTTCAACGGGACCCTAAATGAAGGTACACCGAACCAACCAGATTCCTGTCTAGTACTAAATGCTTTAAGTTTAGATTTTGTGCAGAAAATGTCTCCATGTATATGAAACAGAAGAGCTAAAAAAGTATGAGAATAATCAGTTGTTCTTATTTTAGATTGTATTAAGTAAATGGTAATAACTATTTCAAGTGTTGATCTCTCTCAAAACGGTGCATATGCACCTCTGATTTATTTATTGAACATGGTTTGATTTCCCTAGCCTGCATCCCTCATTCACAACAATGTCAGTATACAGTACACGCTCCAAAAATGATAGTTTAGACTCACTGAAGTGAAAAAGACGTGATCTGCGCTCATAAAATTGTGACAAATGTGCTCAAGTAAATTTATACTTTGTGCAAAGTAAACCAGTGTTTAAATCTAAATTAGATGTGATAAACCAAATATAAAACCTGTTTAAAAGGAGGTAGGTGCTGCTGTGCTCGTGGGATGGCTCCACAAACCGAAAACTAATACAAGAACAAAAAGAGAAACAGCGCAAAAAAAACTCATGGTGTATGTAACAGGGGACTTATCCCTGTTCACAAATGTGCCTCTAATCCAGCAGTGTGGCGGTTAACTGCTGGTAGGCAATTAACTAACACCACCTGCCTGATTTAGATGGCTTAGAAAAAGCCTGCCTTTGAGACAGGAAGTGACTCCTAGCTCACGTGTGAGCTGAACTTTGGAGACAGAACAGAGGTTCTTGTGTCTCCCAGGAGAGACTGACCAAGAGAACACAGATCTCTGGAGCTGACCATGTCTTGAGCTCTGCCAGAAGACACAGCAGAGCTTATTCCAAGACACAGGGGAAACTTCTAAACCTGAATGCTGACAAACCCTGAAGAAAAGGTAGCAACCAGGGACAGAGAAGATTTTCCCTTCAAACCACAAGGAACAGATAAGACTTTTATTACAAGACTTTTTATATCTGTTCATTTCATGCTATGTGTTTGGGGCTGAGAGACATGCTTAACTAAGGGAGTTGTGAATTGCATAGTATTTCACTAGAACCACTCGCAAGTGAATAAAAGTTGTGTTTCCCCCTTGTTTGGATAGTTTCCTGATGTTAAGGAAAAAGGCACAATAAAGCCTCGTTATAATTTCACCTTATAAAGTCTCCAATTGTGTACCTCTGTGAACGTCCGTCTACAGTGTAGTATATTAAAAAGTGTTCATAGTGTTAAACAGGTAAATATTGCACGTACATCAAAGAGAATATAAATCAGCATGACATGTATAGGGACATGTTACCACTACAGCAGACTGCAACCGTGGATCAAGTTGTTTCAGCCTAGCAGCCAGATCGAATCTCTCCTTGTACTCTCAAGTGGTAGTTACCGTACTGAAGGGGGAAAAGCGGATGGGCATAGAGCGCAGGTTCTCCCCCCCCTCCACTCCTGCGCTCTATGCCCGTCCGCTTTTTATTCATTTGCATGCGCACTGGGGACCTCCGTGCTTGACAATCTCTTACAGCCTTTTCCCCCTTCAGTATGGTAATGAGGTTTTTTGCGCTGTTTCTCTTTTAGACTCACTGTCTGACCCTACTGTACAAGTGTAATTTAAAATGTGTGCACTATAAATAAGCATTATTATACATGGAAACATTTTCATGCATTCATTTACAACAAACTGACGGCACTTCTAATTTACAATGAGAATATTGTCATTTAATTTACATTTATTTTATCTGCTTCTTTTCAGAATTGTTTGTTTTGCTTTTTCACTTAAAGCCAGATCCACACAGCTCTGTATTGACTTTTATAGAGGATTCAACTTAAATTAACGCCTCATTAAGTGCTAACTGGGATGTGTAAAGCTCCCTAACACAATGTTAAGTGCTGTTTTCAGCTGTATTGGCCCTTGCATTAACTATAAAGGACGTTAGTGCTAATGAGAGGTATTCCCTCTAACAACGAAGATCCACATACCTCCTTTGTCACTATCATTTGTAATTTTGCGTGATTTGTAAACTGGGTTAAAATGTTGCGCTTGCGATGACATAAAGTTTCTCTTAATAGCTGAGACAGCTTTCTGTAATTTTGAGATTTTGTGACATTGGGGGCCAGAAAGTGTTCTGATTAGAGATGTTTAGCTGAGTATAGAACTGACTCCATATGCCCTTGACCTCCCTAACTGCACTTTTAATAATGCACTTTTAGTCCTACTGTGTTGGTAAATCTTCCAACATACCACTTAGGCTGTAAGCTCTTCCAGGCAGAGGCTCTCTGTGCCTTATGTTGTCATTTACCTGCTGGGCTTATCCCCATAGTTTGTTCTTTATTTACCTTGTATTTACCTTGTACTGTAAATTTCGTAAAGTGCTGCATCAACTGCGGGGCTATTTAAATAAAATTATACATACAAAAATGACAAATATTTTTTGGGGAAGTAAATCTTGTTGCTTTTATTCATAACATTGTTGAAAAATTGGGCAAAAAGAGCCAACTGCTATGTCAGATCCCACACCACCAGATGAGCAATACACTGCAGGCCAGAGATACATCCAGAGATACAGTGCAGTACCTGCCTCCTTCCAGTAAATGGGAAAAAAAAGTTGGCCATTTTATTTTTGTTAAATCATTTTAAGATGCTACAGTTATTCGAACAAATCACGGAGCCGTTTTCTTGTGCTCTACTGTATTCCATGCGGCATTAACTCCTCCAATCGCCCCAGGCACATGTGTTTATCGCAATGCAATGAAATGAATGAATTGTATTGTGTGCAGTACTGTGTTAATGTGTCAATTTCAGGTGTTTAAAAACCAGAACTCTAAAATGCCATTTTCTGCACTCGCCTGCATTCGCGTCTTAAGGCGGGAAGAAATCACGCACCATGACATGGGTATTCCGAGGTATACAACACATGAAGTGTTCGAATAACGGCCGCTGCATCTGTACATCACTTCTTAGCCACACTGGATCTGTGATACAGTGTCTTGCAGACCAGGCTGCCTTGACTTACACTTGCAAGATGCCTACTAATAACTTAGTAAATTCAACAATCACTGAAAATCATTGTGTGGCTCCCAGGTTTTTTAAACCAAATCCTATACCCCCACTAGAATTCCTCTGTGGTTTTGATACTTAATGCTATAGTTAAAGTTAACACTAGCCTTAATACTATGCTATTTTAGGTCATGGCTATACCTTTTTATGTTATGTGCTTCCAGCACCTAATGCCGGGTCACTGAAAATATTTTGGCCTTGTCCAGGGTTCTGAAGTGGGCCACTTTGGTTTCCTACTGTATATTGTCTTAGCAATATGCTGTAGGAAGACAAAATGAATACCCTGGACTACGTCAAGAAAATTAACCAAGATCTGAGTATTAACCCCTTGGAAGCTATAGTGTCCATGAGGGCATGCATTGTGCATACCTTCATGGTCAGGAAGGTAGTCAAGGGTTAAATAACAATATCTATGGCCCATTGTATGTAATAGCGGTACAATCTTGATGGCATACAAGTGGTTAACCACCTCCCACAATCCTTCCGGGTGGACTAGCCTCTCTTCCAGGGGCACCTACCCCCATAACCCACCTCCCATACCCTCACCCTGCAACCCTCCCATACCTTCACCCTGCAACCCAAGCTTAGCCCCTGATCTAAAGTACTAACATTAGACCTACTAACCAAAAGTGGCTAATAGGGCTAATGACAAACATAATCAGAATATACAGTACACTAAGGGGGATATTCAAGTAGCTGTGAGTTTGTGCTTGTAAAACTGCATGGTTCAACATGGTCATAAGTCATAGAATAAAATGTAACAAATAGCCAAATCGTGTATTACAAATCACATAATTTAAACCACGTTTATAAAAATGAACAAACCACATGGTTTGTACTTAGTTTTGAAGTGGAATTACCTGAAAAGGGCATTAGCTCCCTTCAGGGTCTGAAATATGAGTTTGAGAGGTGGAATGAAACTGCTTCTTAAAAAGCCTTTTCTGCACCGTTTAGACATGAGGAAGGGCTTACAGAATACCAAAATCTGCAAATCCAAGCGGAATGGGCTCTTTCTACACAACTCACATGCACAACTTTCAGCTACAAGAATATCCCCCTATGGCATCAATGCAAAATACAAAAAAACAAACACCATTACACATAGTATGTACATAGAATATACAGGAATACATAAACAAAGAAAACAGTTCAATGGTTAAAATAAATTATTGAGTATCAGTGAGGAGACCCAGGCTCGCTCAAGGAAAACATAGGTAGTACAATGGCACTCAATGAGTAGCTGAAATAAATATTTGACTTACCCGATCCTTCTTGACAGCCTTCATACTCGGGGCAATGATTCCTCTGTGACAAATCCACACAAAAAGGCCGATGCTCAACCATAAAAATACATTTCAAAGGCCCGATGGCAAAAAATGAATAAAAAAATTAAAATCACAAAATTAACAAAAATAAGCACACAAAAAAGACCGGAAGTTGAAGCAGAGGCCACATCCAGTGGCTGAACAAAGACGATGTCGACAGCAATATATGAAGAAAGAAAAAAAGGAGATTTTCAAAGAAATACTTACAGATGGAGAAACTTCAAGCAACAGAGGATCGAGGGCATCAGTCAAACTGAGGATTCATTGTCACAAAGCCATGGATGGCCACAGATTACAAATAGGCCATCAGGCTATTATTGATTTTTTTACTTTTTGTTTATAATTAATTATTTTTAATTGGGAACGTAGATAATAGGTATGTACAGTACTGTATTGCATTGCAATATATACATGGCATATTCCTTAGTATATGGCTAATGCAAGGCCAGCATTGCTGGCAGCTAGTATTGGGGTGTCTTACCTTGATGTTAGCTAGCTAACGCCGTGTTAGCCATATGCAAATGAGGGCCTTAACAGCCATTGTTTTGCATATATATTTAGATTTGTGGATCTCCGTTAAATTCAGGGAAGCTACCGTCCATTAACTATTTAGGTAATTTTATGTTAGTTGCCCCGACTTAACTAAGCTTTTCAGATCTATCCCTACAGTATATTTCTTAGGTTTCTACAGTCTCTTATCTTCATAAAATGTCTCAAACATAACAATAGCTTTACAGGTAAAACATGAACCAAAGAAGCTTCAAAGGAAGAATGTATTGCCTTAAAATATTGATAATGGTGCTCCAGTTACTTTCTCACCTATTAATTAGTACTTTTATTATCTTATTATTAATTTCTTTTGATTGTTTGGTTAAAAAAAGTTTCACTTTTGTCTCAATGTCATGTAATAAATAAAATAAAAAGCACATATAAGCTTTCTGGGTTTTATTAGCCTACTACAATAACTTTTTTTTATAATATAATTAATGATGGGCAGATTTCAAAGGTTTGAAAACCAGATGTTGTGAATAAGCATTTGAGACCCTTAACAGAGCTTTATAGATCTGGACAAAAGTGTTTATATTTTCTTGCATGAGTTGTGCAGTGATTTTTGGTTTGAATTATTCTTTCATTTGTTATATTGAGCTCTTCAGATCAAATGTATTTCTATGTAGCATGAGAAACTGAGAAGGCTACTCTGATAAAGTGTGCATTGTACAAGAGCAGATGATAAATTGACAATTTTACTAATGGAAATATCTTTAACACATACAGTAGTATTCAAAGTTATTGGCTGCCCATTCAGAAGTAAATCATAAGTAAAAACTCCACTCAAAACCAGAAAAAAAAAAAAAACACATACTGCCGCACAACAAGAACACATACTAAAACTTGATGCAGCTAGTATGCTAAGTACAATATTTCTAAATGATAAATCTGTCAGCCATCCTTTTGCAAGTGCATCAACTTTAACAATATTAGATTTGATACATTTGACCAATTGTTTATTTGCATAGGATGCAGAGGTGGCAGCCACCTCAGATATAATGTTGGGGAAGTGGCCCATAGGGGCTAACCGCCCTTATGCAGTCCCCACAATGACCCTAGCTGGAACTGACAGCCTCACACATGCACCGACACGTGGATACTTACTTATAACCAATATACAGATGGAGTATCATTCATTTGGCTGCCGCTAACTGCAGCCTGATCACAGCTTCCCCACACCCAAAAACTCAGTAGCCTAATTTCCCATAAGGATTAACACAGCGGGGGTCCCTGCTTCAGAATGGGACTCCCACATTTATATTAACGACTTCACACACCTCACTTCTCTTTCTTTCACACCCACTATATCATTTTTATTACTAATTGTTACCTTTATACTGTACAGTACCTGATATTCATGATTAACTACTGTATCTATCACTATGCCTAATTGATTTTGAATGTATTTCACTAGCTATTCCTCTGTCTGTCTATATATCTACCCTAGTGTCTAACAAGTCCCCTATCTCAGCTTTTTATATCCTTATTCTAACTACAGTATATCCTATTCTATCTAACAGATTAATTATCTATCTACCTATTGGTCTGTTCTACTTAACTACTATCATCTATTTTTATGTATAACCTTCTCTCTCTCCCACTTTTACACTATTTTACTCCCTTTTTATCTTTATTTGCAACTCCTGCTCTGGTCTATCAGGACTCTTCATTGTCCATTAACTGTCTCTCCAACTGTCTCTAACCACCTTCAACATTCTACTGTTGCCTAGGCAACCCTGACTGGATCAGATTGGACACCTGACCACAGGCCCAGACACATGTGCCTCCCTGTCTGGGACACTACATTTCACACAATACCAATTCAGGGATAGAATGATAAATATTGGTAACAAAGGGGGGGGGAGGGTTGGGGGGGAAACAAGTGAAAATGTATTCATACTATTATTAATATTATTTAACTGCTTCTATTACTATATGTATATTTTCTGCAAAAAAGGCTCCTGTGAGAGTGTGTGTGTGTGTGTGTATAACACACACACACACACACACATCCTCTTGGTCTTATTTAGGGCTCTGTCTTGATTTTGATTATTGACATTAATTATACTAAAGCAGTTACAGCTGACACAGAGTACTGAACTTTGATATGTTTATGATAGGGCATAGAGAATTTTTTGACTCTACTCCTGGCTGCAAAACTAGAGCAAATTAGCTACACTATAATTATGGCATAAAAAGGTCCAATAGCATAAAATTCCTAATACACGACCCCCTAAGTCTGTATTGGCTAGAAGTTGCATCAGTTTTAAATGATCATTGTTATTGTCCAAAAAACATTCCTAGGCCTCCAAATAAATCCTTTTAGGTATTCTAACAAAGTTGTATAAATGACATGCTTCACTTGGTTGTAAAACAAATGGGGTTGTACACGATCCTTTATTCACAATAATTAATGTAAGGGTTACTGTATGAAAAAATACAAAGGTGGCTGTTATGAAGCAAACATAATTGACATAAAGAAATACTATATGCTTCATAAAAGTTACCTTTTGTAGCCATCTCTTTTTTTTATATACATATCTCGCCCCCCCCCCCCCCCCCCGCCCCTCTGGGAGATGTTGCTGCTACATGGAGTGAGGAGAACAGACTAGTAGCCAGTGAAACCTGGCCTGGCTACATACAGTAACCCAAATATTAATTCATTTATGTCCGTTAGTGTACCACTTTTACCTTTCACTACTATTTCATAATTTCCTGTAAGCTTCATTAAAAGCAAGGCAGGGAACGCTCATCAATCTATTCATGTCTCACATAAGTTTCACAGTTCTGTGCCAGTTTTTTTTAACATTATAGATTGACGCACCTGCAAAAATAAAAATGATTCCAAGCATTACCATGCAAATATGTATTACTTTCAGCTTCACAGGGAACTCTTTTATACAGTACATGAATATGCAAATGGACACCACCTGTTAAAGGCCAAGGCAAGTGCATTTCCTATCCTAAGAAACCTAGTACATTGTGTGCCTTTGGAAGAAGATGGAAATGGAGTTCAATATCAGCTTAAAACTAAAAGCCAAAGTACATCCCGAAGAACACATCCCTGACCAAACTGACAGCTTTTCTTTTCACAGTGGACCCTTTATTTAGCCCCCCATTATTGCGTCACATCATCAATCAACTGTATCCTACAGTATTCCTTCAGTGAACACACAACACACTAATTGAAGCAAAATGACAGCTGATTTGCTATGATTAAACAAAGACTCATGACTCTGCCAGATTGTTACACCCATACCAACAACCAAGCATCTTCTGTGACTTGCCTCATCTGCCCGCTGTTTCACACTTTACTGGCCTGTTTCTCAACTAATATCTCTATGGAAGGTAACCCCATACTTACTGCCAAACAAAATATGTCAGCTCTTACTTTTATAACTGGCCCAATTACCAACATTTACCACAGCCCAAAGTGGAAGAGAGTAACTTCTCTTTACTAAATGACTTCTTACCAGACAGTCTATTTAAAGCTGCAGTTCAAGCAATATCCTACATGTGTTTTTTTTTTAAATGAATCAGTTCTGTACAATGAGAAAATACTTGTAGCATTTAAAAAATATATATATTTTTAAAGAAATGTTTAATGTATTCTAATATAACAAGCATTTTTGTTTCTGTAGCAACCATTTACAAAGTCACACCCCCTTCCTCTTCTGATACAGACTCTGGCACACCCCTTTTGCCCTCTCTCTAGCAGTGCACAAATTGAATTTAGTGCCTGCCTGATCAGATGATCTTCCACACAGAGCTTTGTATCCTGGTTACTCTTTTACAGCACTAACAGTGATTTCAAGAATCACTGAGCCGAATCTTCAGCGATCGATTACAGGAGAACGGATCAATCGGCAACTTAGCTAATCACTTGTTAGTGTGCAGATTGTATTAATGCACATACTGAATGGGAAAAAAATATATATTAAAAAAAAACCTCAGCTTTAACTGCAGCTTTAAATCACTCCCCATGATGCCCATTCAATAGATACAAACCAAAAGCTTACATGTGCATTCAATCTTCTCTGTACGCACCACTTGCATGGGAAATATATACAGTACGTGAATTTGTTCTTGTATACACCATTGACCAAATCATTTGGGGCGGGCATCTCTATGTGACTATTGTAAACTTGAACTGGTGATTATTTCTAATTGTTGCACTTACTTTGAACTGAATTGCTTTGCACTATAAATATGAATATGTTTTGTACCTTAGAAACCGCATATATATTTGGTGAACTCTGCACTTCAATCACTGGCACTTTAAGATATCAAGAATTGCCCTTACTTTCCCTTAAAATACTCTTATTTAAATGATCTTTTTTCAGTGCTTATACTGCAGATAATTTCACCACTTATATGTTGATGCCAGAAGAGATTGTCGAACTGCAGTGGAACATCTCTTCACAGACTTTCCACCTAATTAATATACTCAAATATTCTAACTTGTGGGATCTCTGAAACGACCAACACTGGAGATTATTGTCCTTCCTTTATGATCTGCTTTATCAGTCTTTTTTTTACAAATTGAGGCAAACACTACAGTACATAATTAATTTGGTTATTACTTGATAATGATCAACTGATAGTGCCATACTCAAGTTAATCATCCATCCATTATAACAGTTAATGTTTCTAGCCCATACAGCTTTCGCAGATATTTAAGTGAGAATTAAACATAAAACGGTTTCCGTAATGAATGTCTGGTAATTTTCAATAACTATAAACCCAGTTATCATAGTCTCATAAAATCTTATACCTGTATGCCAACTAAATAACATTGTTACAGTTGGAGATAAAGTAATTTGATTATTTTGCTCATCTTATCTTACGTCTTTAATGGTAACAATTTATCAGTTTTTTGTGGGTTGCTGCAAACTGTTGTGTGGAAAAAATGTAAGTATATTGGAAAAAAAATGTAAGTATATTTATTGATGCAAATTACTTGTGGTGACACATTCTATCCCCTTGGAAAACATGGCTAAGTAGCTAGAAAGCTGTCCTTTGGCCAATTTGGGCTCATATTCACTAAACAGCGCTAAACCTTAAGGCACCTTTGGGTCATATTTCTTTGAAAGAGTAGTAAGTGGCCTTAAGACTCTTGTTTATGTTTTGCAGCATCGGAGGGGGGCATGAACGGTGATGAAAATGAGGATGGCCTTCATCGTGGCAGCCGGACAAGGTGAGTGCAATATGTATTTATTGTATTTATTGTGCTTTATGTATTTTAAAACGGCAAATGCACTATTATCCATATGTGGATAATAGTAATTTTGCCCATAACTATACTGTATGTGTTAGGGGGGGTGTATTTATTTACAAGTATTTATGTGTTTGAAAATAATTTTTGGGGGGGCACAGAATTGGTACTGCAGGCCCGCGGGGAACATACGAGGGCTACCGCCTACCTATAGTATCATTGCTATGCATCACAAAAATGTAATATTTGTACTGTATTAGGGGTTATAGGGGTTGTTGGGGGCACAGGGGGTGTATGTTGTTTATTGCAATGTTTATTGGGGGCAATTGTCCCCAATAGACATGCTATTATGCCTTAACCCCTTCATTGCCTTAGCGGATTGCCGCTATGGTAATGAAGCAGCATTAATGTATTTTAATAATATTGTGCGGGAGCAGGGGGTCTCCTGAGCTGAACCGCATTGATTTCTGGCTCAGGGACACCCTGCTTCCCGAGTTACTTGCCCCGGTTTGGGTCATTGATGCCAGTGTCGCCGCCATCTTTATAGCGGGCACGTCGCGTCTGGGATGCTATAAAGATGGCAGCGACACTGGCACCCGATGCCCCATACCGGGGCCTGTAACTCGGGAAGCAGGGGATCCCTGAGGCTGAAATCAATGCGGTTCAGCTCAGGGGACCCTTTGCTCCCGTACACTATTATTAAAAATACATTAATGCTGCTTCATTATCATAGCGGATATGGTAATTAATTATTGTTTATTGATATGGGTGTTCATATTCATAAAGGGGCCTGTATCTCGGGAAGCAGGGGGTCCCCGGACTTGAAACCTATGCGGTTCAGCTCCGGAGACCCCCTGCACATGTACACTATAAGTAAAAATTGATGATCCCTTCTGCCATCAGACCTGCACCTGTACATGGCAACACATTATCCAGTGGTCCATGGAACTCACATGCTGGCTCATGTGAGAGGTATTGAACCCTAACTGCACCTTGACTTAGACGATAGGGCCAGAAAACATACAGTATAGCCAGGGCACATGGCTACATTTATGAAGTCCAACTTTTCTTTAATAAAGTTCAAAAAAACAACTTTTTGACAAGTTTATACTGCAATTTCTTTAAACCAGGAAAATGTATCTCACCAGCGTAATCTTTTAGGCATCTCTAGTTAAAGCCAATGTGCTTTTGTATACCATTTTGAAAGTCGTTGCTACTAAAAGCAATACATAACACAATAATTGTTGTTTTTTTAAAGTATTTCAACCATTGCCAATTTTTTCTATGAATGACATACACTGTACTTCACTTCTGATATCCAGACTAAGGGCCTCATGCAGTAAGCGCCGAAAAGCCGTTTTCGCCAAAAATGCCTCGGCGATTCAATAAGCTGCTGAAAACAAAATAGATCGGCATTTTTTATTTGCCGATAAAACGTTTTCGGCAGCCGCGTGGCGATAAGCCACTTTTCGGCACTCATCACCCCTTTTTGAAACCCACTCAATTCTAGTAGCCCGAATCAGCTTTTCGCAGCTGATCGGCACTCTAGAATTGAGATTCACCCCCCAATCCGTCCCGGCAAATAAAGTTGGCAAGTTGCTGGGGAGAAGTATTGGCATGGGCAGCGGGGCGGCATTTAGAAAATATTTTGGCCTTTTTCCTGCCTCGGATAGATTCTGGGGGTCTCCGGAGCTGATACCCATTTATACCAGCACCGGAGCCCCCTGGCATGCATCCGAGGCAGGAAAAATGCATTTACAGCCCACTTCATTACTTTAGCGGCTAACCGCTAAGGCAATGAAGGGGTTAACCACCCATGCCAGGTTTATTGTGGCTAGCGGGGGTTGGTGAAGGGGGTCCCTTGGTGGCTGTTTAGGGCTTGCGGGGGGCGAGTTGCAGGTGGACTTAACCCCTTCGTTACCTTAGCAGGTTAATACCGCTATGGTAATGAAGGGGTTAACCTACCTACCGCAAAGGCCTAAACACCCACCGTTGGGGCTAATATTCCCTACACCCCCCCCCCCCGCTACCCACAATAAAAAAACTACACACTAGGGCCCCACAATAAACATATAGAGCTCAACCCGGTTATAACACAATAACACGGTTTGAGCGTGGACACCGAATATTTAAAAAAAATAAAAAAAATTGCGCACACACTGCACACACTGCACACACTGCACACACTGCACACACTCACAGCACACACTCACAGCACACACTCACAGTACACACTCACAGTACACACAGCACCAGCACACACCCTCAGCCCACTGCACACACTCACAGCATGCACACAGCCCTCCCCCTACCCATCTACCTTTAGTGTCAGCTGCTGGGGTATCGTGGGGCTTCTGGCAGGGACCGGTGTGGGGCTGGGGGTGGATTGGTGTGGGAGTTGGAGGGGTCGAGGAGCTGGGCCCTGGGAGAGGTGCTGTCTGAGAGCTTGCACTCGGCCGTCTTTCTCCTCAGGGTGCTGAGCTCTCAGGATGACCAGGGAAAGCTGCGCACGTTGTGTCTTCTCCATGGCTACCTCAAGCTGCTGGGCCCGCGGCTCGCCCTCACCTGTCGCCCCCTCCGCCGGGCCCACCCTCAGTTACATGAGCGCCAACGACTGGTGTGGGGCTGCTGGCGTGGATCGGTGCGGGGCTTGTGGGTGGGGGGGGATCGGTGTTGGGCTGGGGGGGTCGGTGGGGGGATCGGTGTGGAGCTGCTGGGGGAAGTGCGAGGGGAGTGCGGGGAATGCTCGGGTAAGTACGTGGCTGCTGGGGGACGTGTAGGGTTGACGGCGCTTCACTCCACCTCTTCCCCCCTCCTCCCCCCTCCTCACAACCCCAGTTATAGCGCGGTTAGAACGGATGGCCCAGAGGACCGCGCTATAACGGGGTTGAGCTGTATATCTGTAAATATGTGTATATGTGTATATGTGTATGGTGACCAGATTTTCAAAATGAAAAACCGGGACACTTAAAAAAATTATTTATAAAACAATGTACATCACGTCACGCCCCCGTTGCCATGACAATGACACACTAACGTCAGGCGATGACATGTTGCCATGACAATGTGGCATCACGTGATGCCTCGTCACTATTATGCATCCTGTTATGTCAACTTGGAAGTCGCTGGAAGCCACTTCAATTTGAATTCCAGTGACCACAGCATGACGTCAGCGTCGCCGGCACTAAAAGCGCGGCCTTAGGCTGCGCTTATAGTGCCGGCGACGGGACAAAACAAATGTATTGCCACCGTCGCGTGCGCTTATAGTAAGTGCAACGGGAGCAATGCTGGCGGCGCAATTTTCTGAAGCCGATCAAATTTGATTTATCAGAGGTTGACGCCACGTGACAGCCTCTGAACCAATCAAGGTCCTGGTCCCCCGTGACGTCGCCGGAAAGTGAATTACAACTTTCGCTAGCGGCGACGGGTGACGTCAACCGTCGCACGCACTATAAGCGTGGCCTTAGGTTAATTTCACACCTCAGGAGGCCCCTCTATTTCCCACCCTCTACCCATGAATTTCTCTCTCCCCTCCGTCTCACTCACTCCCCCCCTCCCCCTCTCCCCTGTCTTACTCCCTCTTTCCATCACTCACTCCCCCTCTCTCCTCTCACTCGCCCCTAACTTCCATCAACTACCCCACTCTGCTCACTCAATCCCCCCACAAAATACATACCATAAAACCCCACCCCGCAATACATAATAAAAAAACCTGCCCGCCAATACATATTAAAATGACCCTCGCCACCTCAATAAATTTTTAAAGACCCCCACCCCCCAACACATATTTTAAAAAATTGTGCCGCACAGGTAAAAACATCATCATCATCCCCATATACCCACCCCCACATCTCCCATCTCTCTCCCCCTGCATTCTTCCTCATCTCTCTCCTCCCCTGCATCTCCCATCTGCTCTCTCTCTCCCTCTCTCCCTGCATTTCCATCTCTCTCCCCCTTCTAATCTTCTCCCATCTCTCCTCCCCGCCCCTGCATCTCCCTCTCTCTCCCACCCGCTCTCTTATGCTCCGCATATCTCTCCCCCCCTGCATCTCTATCTCTCCCTCCCGCATTCCATACCCTCACCCCTGCAGCTCCCATCTCTCTCCCCCCCGAATCGCCACCTACTCCCCCCCCGCAGCTCTCATCTCTTCCCCCCAACCCGCCTGCAGATCTCATCTCTCTTCCCTCCCAACCCTGGGCAGCTCTCTCTCTCTCCCCCACCCTCTGCACGCCTCTCATCTCTTCTCCCTCTCCCGCGCAGGCTCTCCTCTCTCTCTTCCCCCCAACCCCTGCATGCTCTCAATCTGCTTCCCACCCACACAAACACACCCTCATCAAATCTCCTGTTGCATCGCAGCTCTCATCTCTTCCCCTCATTCCGGCCCCTCCCTGCAGCTCTCCATCTCTCCCCCCCCCCCCCACCCCATGCAGCTCTCAACTCTTCCTCCCCTTGCAGCTTCCATCTCTTCCCCACCACCCCCTGCAGCTCTCATCTCTTTCCCCCCCACCCCCTGCAGCTCTCATATCTTCCCCACCACCCTCTGCAGCTCTCGTCTCTTCCCCCCCACCCCCTGCAGCTCTCATCTCTTCCCCCCCTTGCAGCTTCCATCTCTCCCCCCCTTGCAGCTCCCATCTCTCCACCCCCTTGCAGCTCCCATCTCTCCCCCACCAGCAGCTCCCATCTCTCCCCCCTACCCTTGCAGCTCCCATTTCTCCCCCCCCTACCCTTGCAGCTCCCATCTCTCCTACCTCAGGCAGCTGCGGGTTCGGCGGAGGAGGCGCTCACTAGCAGCAGGCACAGGAACTGCCGTGAGCGGCTGTGAGCGGGCTCTGGGTGGAGGAAAGCGAGCCGGGGTGCTGGGGGGAGAGTGAGCCGGGGACCGAGTGCCAGAGGGAGGGTGGAGGGAGTGCTGGGGGGCCGGAGGGAGTGCTGGGGTGCCAGAGGGAGGGAGAGCCAGAGTGCTGGGGGGAGGGCGAGCCAGAGACTAGTGCTGGAGTTAGGAAGAGCCGGAGACTAGTGCTGGGGTGCCGGGGGGAAGGGGAGGGAGAGCCGGAGACTAGTACTGGGGTGTCGAGGGAGGGAAAGCTTAGGAGAATCGAAGACTGGTGCCGGAGGGATGGCCGGGGTGCCGTGGGAGGGAAAGCTGGGGGGAGGGAAAGCTCCTACTTTTATCTAATCCTCTGATGGCCAGCATTCTAAAGCCCCGCCCCCGGCATCCTCCACCAATCCCCTGCGGCCTGGCATGTTCAACTAAGAAGTCCAACCCTTGCATTCGGGCTGCCGTATCCTCCTCTTCACTGCCGCCGACACGCGCACCGCCGCACCCGCGCACCACCGCAGACCCAACTAAAAAACGGGGCCAGGGGAATAATCCGGGACATTTCCTGGACGGACAGTCAACCGGGAGAGGAACGAAAAAAACGGGACTGTCCCGGCAAAACCGGGACGGCTGGTCAACCTGTATATTTGTATATGTGTATATGAAATCCGCTGAGACGGAGGAAACGCGTAGGGTCACGTGGTACAGGAAACTACGGTGGCCAAGCAGCTCAAGCTCAAGCTCCAGAGCACAGACGTCAGTTCCTGCATCCTGCTACTCGATCAGTGGGTGATTGAACACAGCCAGAAAACATCTACCTTCCCTGCAGAGGAGAAAGGTTATACCGGCTGCATATCCCACAGCAGGGCTGATTCACAGCAGCTACATTTGTATGCAGATGGAAGACTTCTGAAACCTGGACGTCAGCGTGGTGCATGGGCTTGTCCCATAAATTGCTTATTTTAAACTAACAAAGTGTGAGTTGGCAATCGTCTGTTCATGTTAATGAAAACCTTTTAAATCTGAATCACACTAGGATCGGGCGCTTTTTCTTTCATATATATATATAGTGATGTATTGAAGCAAAAGGTGTTTGAGGGGAGGTACATAGGACCCAGCACCTTCCAGGGTGTGTTCCTTTCACTCTCACCTGAGCCCTAATTAATGAGCTTCAAGGTTAAAAGGCAGCACAGACAGCTTACTGGGCTGCTGCTGTGTCGATCTGAAGTCAGACAGCCCTGTGAGATACTGCAAAGGGAAGCTGCAGGTTCAGTGTCTAAAGTGAGGAAAGAGCTTAGTTTTTCCCACTGTTAGTTAGGGACTAAGCTGTATTAGTCAGAACTCTGAAAAGGAGTTAGGTTTTTGTTTCTGTTTTATGTTACATTTCCCTGCCTTTGATCTGGACTGAGACTGCAACGTGGTGTGGACATCCACAATTGGTGGAGAATGTGGGCATTTCTAATCTCGCTCCAGTACAAGCAAACAGAAAATGCTGCTATCCTATTGCGGGGTTTGCAGGAGATGTCAAAATCCAATAATGAGAGCTTACAACAGATGACAAAGTCAGAAACTGAAAGTACTGCGGCGTTAGTACAGCAGATGGCGCTGTCCCTACATCAGACACTAAAAGAAGAGCAACACGAGGCGCAACTTCGACTACACCAGGAGCTCCGAGTCTTGGGGGAGAAAATTACCGCCCAGACTAGCGTGACCCCACAGGTCGCTCACCAGGTAAAATCACACCTTATTCAGAAAATGATGATAGACGATGACGTTGAGGCGTACCTGTCAATTTTCGAGCGCACCTCAGTACGCGAAAGGTGGCCAGTTGAGCAGTGGGCTGGAATAATTGCTCCTTTCCTGGTGGGCGACTCGCAGAAGGCCTATTATGACTTGGGGCCAAAGCAAGCGGAAAACTATGAAACCCCGAAGGCTGAGATTATGGCACGACTAGGTGTCACTGTCGCAGTTCGGGCCCAGCGGTTCCACTCCTGGTGTTACGATGCAGAAAAGGCTCCACGCTCCCAACTCTACGACCTCATCCACTCTGCGCGGAAATGGCTCCAGCCTAACGAATGTACAGCCGCCACTGTTGTCGAAAGGGTCGTCATAGACCGGTTCCTGCGGGGTCTTCCTCGCACCGTCCAGAAGTGGGTCAGCCAGAATGACCCCCAAAGCGCAGAGCAATTGGTTGCTTTAGTGGAACGCCACATTGCTGCTGAGGAGATGGCCCGGAATACAAGTCCCGACGAGTTTCTCGGTTGCAGGTCCCCGCATATCAGGAGGTCCAGTAAGACTGTTCCCCCTCCGCCCACTCTCTCCTCAGGATAGAACAAATATGAAAAGCCTATGAACATCAAAGAAATCGTAATGACAACACGGACATAGTTAAATAACCCCTTCTCCTTGTACTTTGACAAAAATCATCTCAGCACATTATTCACTGCAACACACAGTCCTCTGCAACACCCACACCCCCTCCCCTCCCCCCCCCCCCCCCTCCCGACACCACCACCCCATCCCTCCCCCCACCCTCCGTCCCCCCCGACCCCCGCTCACCCCCCATCCCTACCTATCCCCCCCCCATATCCCCATACACGCCAGCCGATCCCCATTATCCCATCCCCCATCCCCACCAACGTCCCCCCTGTGCTTCCTCTGCTACCATCCCCCCATCTCCCATTACCACAGACCCCCCACACAGCCCCAGCACAGAGGTTTATAAAGGTTTAATATGTGTCAAAGTGTTTCTTTCTCTCCCTGAACCGTGACCCTCGATAGAAATATTCCTTATTTCCCTACGTAATCCCTCCTCCTGCTACATTCAGATTCTCCACCTGGTTCAAATTTGGAGGGTGTCGGATCTCCCACCCTGGCCGCGCCCCCTGATAGGCGCTCTGGAAGGATCTCCAGAGGTTCTGAACCCCCTTCCTTTGCCACCACGGTGCCAAAGGAAATTTCTATTGAGCTCCCGGAGAGGCATCTTTCCTTCCCCATATTGTTCTCTCCACCCCCCCCACCACAACAACTCCTCCCCCCCCCCTCCCCCCCATCTCCGGCTCTCTCACCCATAAGGACCCCAGTGAAGACAACACGAGCCTCTTCTACCCCCCCCCCTCAAAGAGCGCAAACCAACCCCGTCATTGGGAGGACACACGGGGCCCAGAGTATTTAACTCTGGGAACAAAATGTTCAAATAATGCATCAATTAAAATGATCTCCCTTAATGTTAAGGGCCTCAACTCAGTTAAAAAGCGTAAATTAGCACCCCAAGAACTTAGAAAAACCAAAGGCGACATTATCTGCATTCAAGAAACCCACTTTAACTCAAATGACCCCCTAATACGTTCAAGCATGCCTTCCCACAAGCCTTCTTTGCATCATCCCCCAACAAAAAGAGAGGAGTTGCTTTACTGATAAAAAACAATGTCCCCTTCACCCCCACTAAGATAACTAGAGACCCGGAGGGAAGATACTTGCTCCTACAG
This sequence comes from Ascaphus truei, assembly GCA_036426205.1. Classification (NCBI taxonomy): domain Eukaryota; kingdom Metazoa; phylum Chordata; class Amphibia; order Anura; family Ascaphidae; genus Ascaphus; species Ascaphus truei. The sequence goes on along the minus strand of WSYH01002844.1, from coordinate 40,766 downwards.
GGCACCTTGTTGGGATCTCCGATCTCTATCATTAATGTATATGCCCCCAACGAAAACCAGGTCCAATTCCTCCAAAGCCTGCTTGACTCCTTAGACCAATCTGCTCTTTCCTCTTTACTAGTGGTTGGAGACCTTAATATGGTCCTCTCTCCAGACCATGACAAATCCAAAATGCCCACAACCACCCACACAGCCCAAACTCAGAAAAAGGCCAAAAAGTTCAGAGAGACCATACAAAACTTCTCTCTTATAGATATCTGGAGGGCCCAGCACGTAGGAATGAGGGACTACACATTCTTCTCAGCTCCGCATCAGTCCTTCTCGCAGATCGACTATTTTCAAGGCACCACAAATGTTATCCAGGCATCCTCCCACTCCAATATAGGCCCAATCACATGGTCCGATCACGCTCCAGTCGAACTGACCCTCCCTCTGCCCTTTGTTAAGAGCTCCGCATATAAGTGGAAACTCAATGACTCCCTTCTCAACGATCCGCAGATAGTGGAATCAATCAAACAAAAGCTAACCTCATTCTTTGAAATAAACAGCGGTTCTGTCTCAGCAGCGGCAACGCTCTGGGAAGCACACAAAGCTACAATTAAGGGGGATCATATCTCGCTAGCCTCCCATAAGAAAAAATGAAGCTTAAAACGCAGAAAGCACTGACGGATAAGATCTCAGCCCTAGAGCAACAACATAAAAAGGCCCCCTCAAAAAAATTATTTAGAATACTTGACAAAACAAGAACAGAGCTAAAACTATCCCAGCTCGAGGAGGTAGAGAGAGCACTCAAATGGACCAAAGGTTCTACGACAAGGGTAACAAAGCAGATAAACTCCTGGCCTCAAAACTCAGAGGTATAAAGGCAAAAGCCCAAATCACGAAGATTCGCACAAAAAGTGGCCAGATTTCCTATGTTGAGAAAGAAATCGCTCAGGAGTTTGCGAACTTCTATGAAGATCTTTACAATCTTCACCCCCTTAACCAAGCGAAGGATAGTACCGAATTAGGGTATCATGCAGTAAGCAGCGAAAAAATGCATTAGCCAGTTTAGCAATTAGCCATGTTTTTGGCGTGTTAAACTCGCTGTATGCTGTAAGGGGCGAATCCCTGGCGAATGAATGTGCCACCACCATTTTATAAAATGGCTAGTAACCGGTGGTGAGAAGGCTGCCTGGCGAGAAGCTGCCGAGAAGCCGTCCCCTGCCGAGATATGTCTGCAGCAGAGAGAGGACCGCCGCTCTCTCTGCGCAAACATCGGCATATTATAAATTATTTTATAAACCATTTTTATTCATAGTGTACATGTGCAGGGGGTCTCCGGAGCTGAACCGCATTGGTTTCAGGTCCGGGACCCCCTGCTTCCCGAGATACAGGCCCCTTTATGAGGTGCCGGTATCCCTCTGCATTTAAAGGTCCCAATCACGTGACCGCGGAATGTAAACAAAGCAGAGGGATACCGGCACCCCATAAAGGGGCTTGTATCTCGGGAAGCAGGGGGTCCCCGGACCTAAAACCAAAGCGGTTCAGCTCCGGAGACCCTCTGCACATCTACACTATGACTAAAATACACATATCAATAAAGACTCGTTCCTTACCTTTGCGGCTATCTGCTATAGTAGCGAAGCAGCATGAATATTTTTTTTAATAATACTGTACAGTGACCAGGGGGTCCCCTGGTCAGAACCGCATAGCTTTGTGGACCAGGGACCTACTGCTTCCCGAGTTACAGGCCCCGGTATGTGTGATCGGGTGGGTAGTGTCGCCGCCATGTTTATAGCGTCCCATACGCTACGTGCCCGCAATAAACATTGCGTCGACACTGTAACCGATGCCCCAAACCGGGGCCTGTAACTCGGGAAGCAGGGGGTTTCTGCGCCACAAATCAATGCGGTTCAGCTCAGGGGACCCCCTGCTCCTGCACAATATTATTAAAATACATTTATGCTGCTTCATTACCATAGCGGATAGCCGCTAAGGCAATGAAGGGGTTAACGCATAATAGTATGTTTATTGGGGACAATTGCCCCCAATAAACATAGCAATACACAACATACAATACAGTAATGGGCAACATTACTATTATCCACAAATGGATAATAGTGCAGTTGTCCATTTAAAATACATACAGAACAATAAATACATTAAATACATATAGCACTCACTCCGGCTGCCACGATGAAGGCCATCCTCATCTTCATCCTGCTAATGCCTCATCCGCTTCTGCAAAACAGACACAAGAATAAAAACATCCAATGTAATGTCCCCTAACCCCTTAATCACCATAGCG